>PVKA01004574.1:0-97752 GCA_004027165.1 Ctenomys sociabilis
AAAAAAAAAAAAAAAAAAAAAAAAAAAAAAAAAAAAAAAAAAAAAAAAAAAAAAAAAAAAAAAAAAAAAAAAAAAAAAAAAAAAAAAAAAAAAAAAAAAAAAAAAAAAAAAAAAAAAAAAGGAGTGGCCTGGGGCTTAAAAGGACAAAGTAATTGGCAATAGTCTGAATATTTTTCAATTCAGATAATTTTTGGAGTCATCCAGAAAACCAAAAGAAAATAAGACTTTTATTTGGTAATGATTATAATTTCTATAGGAATACAGTAGAGTGTGTTTTAATAATATCTTTCAAAATTTTTATTCATTTTAATGACAAAAAAGATAAAAGAGCAATGAAACAGTTTTAAAACAGGTTAGAAGGATGTTTACATAATTAATACATTATATAGTGTTGTCTTTGTAGTAGTTATTCACAAGACAGGATGTAGACATGATATCATGTCTCAACAATATTAGTACAAACTTTTATTCTCAGTGAACTAAGAGAAAGTAGGAGTGTATCTATCCTAAT
Organism: Ctenomys sociabilis; assembly: GCA_004027165.1. Classification (NCBI taxonomy): domain Eukaryota; kingdom Metazoa; phylum Chordata; class Mammalia; order Rodentia; family Ctenomyidae; genus Ctenomys; species Ctenomys sociabilis. The sequence continues at coordinate 512 of PVKA01004574.1, forward strand.
TTTGTGTGTTTATATATATAATATTTTCCTTCCCCTTTGTTTCTTTTCTGAACAAAACTGTCCTTTGTTTACACCCTTGTGAAGTTAGTAATGCATGACACCAGGTTGCCCAGCAGCCGATAGCTAGCCTTGACCAGACAGGACGTTCATCTCGGGAGTGAGGTACCTTGTTTGCTTTAGGCACTGGGCCAAGTCCCACCTACATACATTTGATTGATTTCCTAGCTTTGAGGCTCCCAACATGTCCTCCTTTTTTAATTTTGTTTTTTCAGAGATGGGTGTTCCACTGGAGTTAGAGAAGCTGTATTTTTTCATACTCGAAATCAGTTTTTTTTTGGTACTTTAAGAAAGGGTCTACAGGGTGTTCAAGGTCTCATTACTAGATCAGACTCATAGTGATCTGCCTGTTTACAGCTTCCAAAGTGCTGGGATTACAGGTGCATGCCACCATGCCCAGTCTCAATTACCATCTCAGCATGCCCGGGAGGAGGTCGGCACAGCAGGCCCCTGAGCCTGTTTGCAGGCACTTTAATCTCCTGAGCTATTTAGCTGGCCCTTTGAAACCAGTCTAAAGATTGTAGGTACTTGAATTCAGCAAAATAACCTAATACAGTCCGTATGGTCCATAATAGCACTGAGCTATCAGCACAACTGCAAATGTCCAAAGTTGTTGACCTGAGCCTTTTACAGTTCAGCATATTAATATAGCTTTACTTTTTATTCCTCATGGTTACACTTTTCTGCTAGATGGTTAAGATCAAATTAAAACAAGACCTATATAATTAAAAATGTAACTTTTATATCTGACAAGGTCAATCATATCCCCTCAGGATTTATGCTGTAACCACGTACAGCACTTAAAGACCCTATCCAAAACTGGGAATCCAAGATGAGCACAGACTTCTGAGAGGAAGAAATACAAGAAGCAAATAAATACATGAAAAAATGCTCTGCGTCACTAGCCAGCCGTGGAATGCAAATTAGCACAACTCTGAGATACCATCTCACCCCAGAAAGAATGGTAATCATAAAGAAATCAACCAATAACAAATGTTGGAGAGTCTGCGGGAGGAAAAGGAACCCTTCTCCATTGCTGGTGGGAGTGTAGACTGGTATAACCATTATGGAAATCAGTGTGGAGACTCCTCAAAAAACAAGGTCTGGAAATCCCATTCAATCCAGCTATCCCTCTTCTGGGAATTTTCCTGAAAGAACTGAAAATATCATATCAAAGTTATACATGTGCGCCTATGTTTACAGCAGCACAATTTGTGATAGCCAAGTCTTAGAAACAACCAAAATGCCTGTCACCTGAGGAATAGATGAAAAAATGTGGTGTTTTTATACATTGGAATATTGCTCAGCTATAAAGAAAAATAAACTCGAAGCCTTCATATGTAAGTGGATGCCACTTGGTAACATTTTAAAACTCAGAGATAATACAATAGAGCTTATGTAATCAAAGTCCTTATAAGTATATACTTTAGGTAGGTGATTTTAATTGTTGTCCTAAAAATTAGGAAACAGAAATTCTTAGTTAATTTGTTAAATAAGATATGAGCACATAAATCAGAACATACTAGGGCAGAATTTAACTATTGCTAATATCTCTAGAACAAAATTTTTATTTTTTCATGTTTAGCGTTATAATTATCCTTGAAGGTAGAGCTACTTGTTAAATCTTTGGCTTTAGAAAACCTATGCTTTTTAGTATACCTTCCTCTTCCTAAGTTAGTATTATTTTGCTTAATATTGGTTCAAAGAATTCATCACATAGCCACTTAGCTCAAATGTATTGACTACCTGCCATTTGTCAGCTCCCTGTTGATGTGCACTGAGGGTTATGAAAGAATAGGAATAGTTTATTTGGGAACACTTTTCATCAGAGATTCTCTAAGAGGTTATTGGTTTTAACTAAGAGAGCAGCATTTGAGCTCTAGTAGAGAAAGCCAAAGAGACTTCAGAAGGGTGTAATCACAGAAACCTAAAGCATTGTCCTGGATGTGTGGTCCGGTACTTGTCAGAAGAATTCATTAAAATTTCTCCAGCTGTAAGACTTTGTATTGAAATCTCAGCAATAACAATGTCTTTATCTGGATTGATGATGACTCTCCACCTCATCTTATACCATTTCTAATTATTTTTTTTTTCTTTCCTCTGTGTAACTTCTCTTGATTTGTAAAATCAAGCAGCGGGATGAATATTTGTTTTAAGCAGCCCATTATCAAATCCCTAAGTTCTGTGTTGATGATAAAGGTTTGACTAATATTTTTTGAAGCCATTGTACAGAAATGATTTTTTTCATTGTATTTCAGCCACACCGCTAAAGAGTTCCTTTTTACAGTGTCTTTCAATAGTACATCCTTTGTCATCGATATTATTTTGAATACCAGTTGGCAGCTTTGATAATGAAAGGCAGAAAATAATATCTCAGTTTGTGGGAAAATGGCCAGCTCACATGTGCTTGGTTTCCATTCGACACTTGAATGCATTGACTGAGACCGCTACTATTCACTCTGGCAAATGCATTTAAATCAAATCTAGTGTTGATGTCAACAGTAAGAAATTTCTAATCATTAGTGACTTCAATTTTTTTGGACTATTTATAAATAAATAATTTTGATGCATGAAACTCAGGTACAACTTTATTTAATAATCTAACAAAGTCTTTCCTGTTTTGGATATTGTTTTCCTTCCTACAAATTATATGTACATGATTGGAATTATTTCTAGTTAAGACATAACTTTCTATATTTTCCTTAAAGAAAATGACAATTTTCTTCTTGCTATTTTGCAAGCTATAAAAGAAAAGTGAAAGTGCATAATTTGATAAGAATTATGTTCAGTAAAAATGGATTTCTGGAAACAATGCATAAAATATGATATGTAAATTATTCTGATTCAGTGTATGAAATATGACATGTAAACTATTCTGAACATATATATCAATGCTAGTACAAACTTTGGCTTTGAAAATATATCTATTTATGTAGAACACTGAAATTCATAGACCATACATTATGTAAGCAAAATGATTTTCCTCCACCTATTTCTTTCTTATTAAAAATGTTCTCATAGAGGAACTAAAAAACTTAACAGTTTTGAGATTGGAAATATAAATGAAGGAAGATATACAATCAGTTTTTATTGATTTATAGGGGATCCAACTCTTCCATAAGTTACCCAGACATTTTTTACCTCTAATTAAGATTAGTCAAACTGATTTAGACAATAATTTTCATATAGCTCCACAGGGAAAGGAAACTTCACAATATAATTGAACTGTTATGAGAAGTTCATTCTAGGCAAGATACTGAGATATGCTCATGTGTGAGAGATCCTTTCCACTTTTTCTTTCCCTAAGTCTCTTCCTGAACTCTTGTACCTTACTTTTGAGTTTCATGATGCTTGCACATAAGACACACAGGCTGGAGTTGAAAACTCTGACTGAATCTCTTGTGCAGACTTTGGCATGATATCTTGATGCTTTCCATCACCTCAGATTCCACTATAGTATTAAAGCGCTGGCCAGACAGCTCAGTGGACTAGCAGTGACTGGTTTCGGTATTGCCAGAGACAGAGACTGAGACTGGGCATGGTGGTGCATGTTCTGTAATTCCAGAGCTTGGAAAGCTGAAAGCAGGAGGACCACTATGAGTCTGATCTGTGTAGTGAGACCCTATAGACCCTGTACTAAATAAAAAAAAAGACTTAGTCTCCACCTTAGTATTAATACAACATTGGTAATAATTACCATAAAATAATAATATGCATTTTTAGTTGAGGTAAATAAAGATACATAAAGGCCTTCAGCCTATGAGTAGGATGAAATCATACTATCTTTCTTATTTTCATTCCTTCCTGAACCAAGAAACCTATTGAGGTTGACAGCCTTCCTAGGACAGCAAAAATATTTGTCTTAGTTACTTGGTCTTTGTGTGTATAGGAATGATCACTATTTATAGAATATATGTATCTCTAAACTGAACCTCTCTGATAAATTCTGTGTTCCTACTTGGAGCTTCATTTTTCTGTGTGGTAATTTCTGCAAACCCACTATGTTCTGATTTCTCCTCCAATCCAAAGTACCTGCATAAAATTCATTACTCTCATTTGATAGAAAGATGTTCTTACTTTTCATTTGGCACTTTTTTCTTTCTGATATGATTTGTAATAATCAGGCAGTCTTCTTGTCTGAACTGTAACAAACATCCAGGTTCTGATCCTTTAATACCACTTCTAAAAGCTAAACATTTGTCAACGTTTAAATTATTTCCTTCTTAAATTTTGTATCAGACAGTACAAATCCTACAAATTCCTATTTTTTTCAGTTTATCACTATTCTCAGTATAGAAATTAAAACTGGTTGATGGACTGATTGATTGAGGTGCTTGGGATAAAACCCAGGGCCTTGTGCTATATACTCATTCATTCATTCACTCATTCACTTACTCAGAAACATGATCTCTTTAAGTCTCGAGTTGCCCAGGATAGATTTAAATTCTCAATCCTTTCTTTACCTTCCAGATTTCTGGAATTACAGGCAGAGTTTTTTCTTAAAAATGCCTTTTCAAGCCAGATATAATAGTTCATACCTATAATCCCAAATTTTCTGAAGGCAGATGAAGGAAGATCAGAAGTTCAGTGTATGCTGGGCCATCTACTGAGATCATAGCTCAAAAAACAAACAAAAATTAGGGGAAAAATGTCACATAACCCAAAACACTAAGATTGGGATGGTCACCCATTCTTCCTTGTGATATCCCCAGCCCTTCTCTTCCCACATACTTTCCAATATGATACCTGAGTTCTTGATCATCTGTCCTTGGTGGCCAAGGTCCTCACTCTGGCTGATAACCTCATTATGGAACCCTTACTCTCTTTCCATTCCCCAGGGTCCCTCACCTCTGTCATCAAATCCCTGACATCATTATTCTGCTCTCATGGCCCAACAGCATGACCATAGGCTTGAAACTCTGGTCTGTCCCATACCTCATCCCACTCCAACACCCTCATCTTCCAAAATACGGGTCATCTTTTCACATTTCATAGAACTTGTTTATTTTTCACATCTTATTTCTTCCTTCTATAAGAAACCTCTACAAAGATGAAATTCTTGTTGATGTAGTCCAAGTGCCTAGTACAGATTAATATTCAATAAGTATTTGTTGAATGAATGAATAAATAACATTAAAAGCTTAAAAGTTTTTGAAGGTATTTGTATGTTTTTAATTAAAAATTTTTTTTATTTATTCATTTGGCACAGGGTCTCACTACACCATGCAGACTTGTGGTGATCCTCCTGTCTCAGCCTCCCCAGTGCTGGGCATGCACCACCATGCCCAGATTCAGGGATCAGTGCACTGCATCCAGGGTTCCAGGGAATGAACTCGGTCATTGCTCTTGCCAGGCAGGTGCTTAGATTGCCGAACTATCTGCAGAGATAACTCTCCAGCTCCTGTATGTTTTAAAATGTGTTTATTCATTCATGGGAATATCTTCTATTAAAAAATTCCATGGAGTGTAACATTTCTGGAGGTTGTCCTGCAGCTTCACTATCATTTGTATTATACAATTTGCACTTCTGAGTCTGCAGAATGAAAATCTGTGTCCATATGAAAATGGATAAAACTATTTTTTTTTTTTTTTGCAGAACCAGGGATTAAACTCAGGTCCTTGCACTTGCCAGGGAAGTGCTTATTGCACTGAGCCATCTCCTGGGCCCCAAAACTATTAACATATGTGGAGGCACATTGTGTATATATTATATCATATTATATCATCTCTCTATTTCTCTCTACTTTTGTCTGTCTGTCTCTCTGTCTCTGTCTCTCTCATACACACAGACACACACACACACATACACACATATACACACATACACAAACACATGAAAGTGTTTTAGGAAATTGCCCAGAGCATGTGCTTATTTGTCAGAGCTCCCAAGAAATCTTGTAGCTTCATGGTTGAAATAAAAGGCTCTGTGGTCCCAGTGAAATAGTTATTTACCTCGTCACACAATGGTAGGCTTGTTATTGGGTCTTTCTCTGCCTTTGTTAGGAACTGCACCTGGCTTATGTCAGCTACTGTATGTGGAAAAATATTTTAGTCATTGATATGCTTCTCATTAAATACAAAACCACATACCAATGTGGAGGTGCATATATTTGCAATATAAATTCTTATGTGAGGCAGTGAAATATGTCACATGAGTTTCAGCAATCTTGATTGATTATTCAGAGTCACAAGTAAAAGCATATGTGTTTACAGTGCACCATGTAATGTTTTGAATTATTGAGACACTGTCTAAAGGAAATTTGGTATTATCTTATTAACAAACTTTCATGTGCTCCAATCCATAGCTCTTTGAAATTACCATTCTATTTTCTGTTTCTGTGAGAACCAATTAGATTACACTTTTAAATGACATCACACAGTATTTTCTTTTCTATGACAGAGTTATTTAACTTATAATATTCTTCAGGCTCATCCATATCATTGCAAATTACAGGCTTTCTTTTCATAAGGCTGAGCTATATATATAAAATATAAATACATGTATAAATATATATAATATATATAAAATATCTGCTGATATATATTATTTTATTCTATATCTTGGCTACTGTGAATGAAGTTACAAAGAAGATAGGAGTGCAGCTATATTTTACATATAATGATTTCATTTTCTCTGGACATATACCCAGTAGCATATGTCCAGTAGTATAACTGTTGTATTATACATTAATAATGGTGGTTTAGACATGATAATGGTAAATATCTCAAAGAGTTGTAAAATTAAAAATAATTCATTTAGTGTTCAGATCAGTGACTTTTTTTGTATATTGCTACCCATATTGTGGTATAAGTATCATTTCATTTTTTAAAGATTTAGTTTATCATGTCTGCTCTTCAAAAATACAATAAAATATAGTGTACTGTTTCCTCCAGTATCATAGATGCATGAGCATTATTTGTTTTATAACAATGACAACATTTACTGTTGAATAGTTAAATGGAGATGCATGACGAAGGCAGATGGAAAATGTACAGGAGAAAAGTGACATCCTTCTCAAGGCGAAGTAGTTCGTGTGATCTACAACACTGCAGCTCTGCAGGATGTCCAGTTCACTTGTTCAGTGGAAAGTTTTCATTGTTCAAGGGCAGGATCATATTTCAGAGTTAAAAGTGTTTTTGTCTTCTTCAATTTTACTTTTCCTTTTATGTTGCTTGAGGTTTTTCAACTTCTCTCTAAATCTTCCCTAAAAAGAACACAACTGAACTATAAGTAAATAACTGAAGAAAACAAACTTGGATACAGCAGTTGGGGCTCAAAATTAAATGGTAAAAATAAGTCAACAATTTAAATGAATAATCATTTGGAAACGGATGAAGGAATTAAAATTCAATATCCTCTCCTTTCGTTCTCTTCCTCCATTTCTCAATGATTATTCATTATAATAAAATGTTGAGATATTTTAATGCATAGGTCCATTTCAAATAGAAATCTCAATACTTTGAAGAAATTATCATTTGAATTATAATTCTGAAGATTCGGTCCTATATTTTTCTAAGATTTAAACTGCTAATATAATGGTATATAAGTAAAAGAATTGGAAATGTCAGTGTTTTATGTTTAGTGTATAGCTAATAATGCTTATTGAGTGTAATTACTGTTAAAGTTAAACTCTGAGAGAGAAACATCTTTACTTGTTTGCTAAAAATCAAAAACTGTCTAGATATGTTTAATGCGCATTGGGCTGGAGATATAGCTCAGTGGCATAAGCACATACCTGGCAAGCACGAGGTTGTAAATTCAATCCCTGAATAACAACAAAAAATGACAATAACAACAAAAAACCCCTGTCTCTTAGGGCCAGCCAAATAGCTTAGTGGATTAAAGTGCCTGCAAGCAGGTGCCCGGGCCATGGATTTGGTCCCTGGGCCTGCCATTCCAGCCCCACCCCTGGGACACCCTGGTAGGGTGGATTGAGTCTGGGTGGGGTGGTGCATACCTGTAATCTCAGCACAGGGGAGGCTATAAACAGGCGGATCACTACAAATCTGATCTAGTAGTGGGATCCTGAACACCCTGTAGACCATTCCCTAAAATACAGGAAAAAAGTCTATTAATTGCATTATTTTAATTATATGAGGTAACTAGGGAAGAAAAGGAAAAGAAAACAGAAAAGAAGGCAAGGCAAGGTAAGGCAGAGGTTAAAAAAAGAAAGCAAAGACAAGAAAAAGCAGTTTGCACTCAGTATATTTGGCAAGTTTCTAACAGAAGGCTTCAGATCCTGGTACACATCCCTGAGCAATACATACTCTGCTGCTGACCAGTGGGTTGATTTCATTCTTAAAGGAGGACTTTTTTCTTTGCTTTTTTATATAAAGAATGAGCAACAAATAAATTATAGCAAAGAAAGACAAAAAAAAATGCAACTGAGAGTATTAACTACGTGTATGTTGAGTTATCCATTTTTAAAGTTTAACCCCTGAATAAGAAATCACTATAAACATTTATTTAAAAAAAAACCTCTAAATTTAGCAGCCAGTATTTAGAAGCTTTTAACTGACAACTGTAAAACAAGTTTTAGTTCTCAGAATCATGTTGAAAACAAATTTTAATCAAACAACCCAAACAAACAAATGGAAAGCAAAAAAAAAATAATCAAGAATGTCCAGAAAATGATTGAAGAAGAGAATGCCAAAATTAGAACATTTGGAAACCTCATTGTGTGAAAAATTGGGCTGGGAAAGTAGCCAAATTAGAAAATGACAGATGACTTCTTATAAAAGGTGCTACTGCAAGGTCAACAAAGGTCAGCTTCCTTATGCTGGTCTCTGTCAAAGCCCAGGCAATCTCAGGCCATGGGGTCTCTTACAGGAAGCGGTGCTCCCCACACTGAGCAGGGCCTGAGCAGCACCTCTCTAGCTGAGATGGGTGCTATGGCCCTAAGTTATCTTAGATAAGATTTTTTTCCCAAGGTTTAGACTCTATGAAATGCACGTTACTACAACAGCATGAATAAATGTCTCCTTATTTCTTCTTTGATTATTTTCCGTGACAAAGTCGAGTAGATAAAAAGCTGTCTGGGAATAAATAACAAAGTGTATTTGGACACATTTCCTTACCAGTGGAAGCCTTCGGTGTTCAACACAATAGATGTTAGGTTCAAATGTTAATACAAATTGTGGAAGGGAAATGTCTGTATCAATTTTTCATGAAAATTAAACTATTATATTTAACATCTTGTTTACTGTTCTGTACTTTATATTGGCTATAACGGTTATTACAGTTGTATTTATAAGTATAAAATATATTTAACGATACCTATCCTAATGGAAAAGATGAGCTTAAATGCTGCAGGACAGTTAGTTTTGTAGAACATATTAACTCTCTCACTATTTTCTCAGTTTTATGTTTATGAGGGAACTGGCTATATTATTCTCTTAAAAAGAGAAAAAAATAAAATAAACTCTGAGAACCGGCCTAACCTGTTATGTCTAAAGACAGAAAGGGGCTGAAGCCTAAGGTTCTGATCTGCAGCCTAAGTAGGGCTGTTTACTAAGTCATGAGTATGTGGATATTGAAAATACATTTTCAATTAATTGAGGGGTTAGGAAAATGGAATGAATAAACTATACTATTTTTCCACAAATAGCCATGGCCTAGTTGGAGAAATAAACAGAACTTGGAACTGCAGGGACAGATTATGTATGAAAAATCACATCAAATTGCTGTGTAGGATCAGAAAGATGTGTTTCTTCTGAAAAGAATGTCAGGAAAAGCTCTAGCGACACTATGAGCTCTGAGCTCAGACTTCGGAAGAATGAGTTCCTGTTGGCCAGATGAAGAGGGATGAAGGGTTCCAACTGTAGAACTGACTTAGCTATCAAACAGCCTGGCTTCTCCAGGGAGCAGCCCCTAGCCCAGGGACTGGAGCAGCCGGCCATAAAGCAGAGAAGGAAGTTGTTGAGTAGGCACAGAGAGCGTAATAAAAGCAGTTGCTTAGCTGGAAGGGAAGTGTATAAAACGAGTTGAGATCAGGTGTTCAGAGGTGGGCCCGATATACGAGAGGGCTGAAGGCAGGGCCAAGAATGAATCTGCTGAATATTACCTTTTTATGGGCCTTTCTCTGGAGTGTGGCTTGGTGGTTTTAGGGATCATGGTGTCTTCGGCATAGAATCGGACACCCAGTGGGCAGCCTACAGCCGCACTGCTTTGTGACACGCTGGGGAAGCCAGCTATCGGCCTATTGTTTTTTGCATGAGTTTTACAAATTTGTAGGAACTGCTGGGGAAGTGGAAATAAGATTAGATTTTTTTTTCTGTCAGGAGATAAATGATCTACTCAGTTATATTTTTCATATTTCGTAAGTGTACATGTAAAAATTAATATAAAAACAATCTCCAATTTCCATGTGAGTTATTGTTCTGTAAAAGTGATCAGGTGCATAAGGAAGATGATTAAGAGTGGGTGGAGCTACAAGCATGGGTGTGCATATATCGCTGTGATATGGCATTTTCAGTTCTATAATACAAAAACATTGATAATTTTATAATCTTGTTTTAAAATTCTGTACCATTGTATTGTGTGTTGCTTTGTTTCTGGTTTTTTTTTTTTTTTTTTTTTTTTTTTTTTTTTTTTTTTACTCTTTATATTAAGAAATATATGAGAACAAAGAAGAGAAGATGGAGCTTTCTGATCTTGGCTGTCCTATGGACTCATTGCTCCTTACTCCTTGGTTGTCAAGTTTACACCAGTGGATCAACTCTGTGTATCTGATACCACGATGACACTACTGTGGTCATCATTTTGACCGAACTTTAATCAGTTTTTCACCAAGCATAGTCATTGGTTTCTCTTTTCTTAGTGCATTTAATTCAGAGAACTTTTCTTTACAGATGTAAATCTTTTAAAAAGCTTTTTGGGGCCGGCCAAATATCTCAGCTGATTAAAGTGCCTGCTTAGGAAGACTCTGTGGCCTGGGTTCAATCCGCAGTGTGCCATGCTGGCCCTGCCCCCTGGGGCATGCTAAGAAGGCCATTGAGACTGAGTGTAGTGGTGCATACCTCTAATTCCAGCTCTTTGGGAAGCTGAACACAGGTGGATCACTACGTGTCTAATCTATATAGTGATACCCTGTAGACACTGTAGACCCTTACTAAAAAACAGTGAAAAAAAAAAAAGCCTTTTGCCAGTTTTGTAATACAGGAATTTTTTTTTTTTCAGGAGCCTTTGAAATGCAGTCACCAAGAAAGGAAAGATAGGGCCTACACCCCAGAACATGTGAGAGGGTAGGTAAGAGCTGTTGTAGTCTAAGGCTTACAAGGGGACACAATACAAGACACATAATTTGTCAAATCATTTTATAGTAGTCACCCAAAGAGTCATATACAAAGAGAGTGCAGGAAATCCAGCTGAAGACCTAGAGTCCATAAACAGTGCTCACCATGAGTCCAGCTGGAGGCCAAGAGCCCACAACAGAGTCTCATGCAGGCATGTTTCAAAGGTTGGTACTGGGAAGACTCAGAGATCAGTAGTGGAAGATAGAAAGTCTGTGCCAGTGGGATGAAGGATCTGTGCCAGCAGGCTGAGGGATCTGCACTCAAGCCAGAAATTGATGCTTAAAAGTCAGAACCAGAGTGCCACTGAAAATTACTATAGTCATCCTCAGTGACATCAAGGTCCTGAACCCTTCAACAATGATAACAGCTGCTGCATTCCTATCAGAAAAGCTAGTATGACAAGCTCCTCCAGGAGAACCAACAACTCCCTACCAGCTTTTCTTCTTCTCCAGTTCTGCCTCCTATGCTAGCAGGAACAATCCTCAGGGGGCCTCCCATAGCCAGCGTCATGCTGGTTCAGTTCAATGGGATGTTACCAGTTGGCTACCAGTTGTCCATCCGTCACAGAGCGTATCATACAAGTATCAATTAGCACACAAGGTGCATAATCATATTAAACAACTCCTCCTTTATTGCCCTTTTATACTTTTTCAGTGGCTTACTTCTGCACATAAAACAAAACTCTTCCACCTTTGATTTCCACAGCACTGAAGCCAATCTCTTTCCTGATTGCAATATTATTGCTTCTAGTGTATTACCATTGGAAAATAATGGTAATTATTTTCTTTTGTAATTTGTTTATTGTGATTATTCTTTGATAAAAATTACCATGTATAAAATAAAATAAGTTATAGGCCAAGTTCTCATGTTTCACAACTGTTTTTTGGGTTTTTTTGCAAAGATCATTTTTTTTCATTTATTTTTATTTTATTGAAATACAAATGTCAATCAGACAGTTTCAGGACACTTTAACAATACAGATTCGATGAATTAATACATTGCAAACTGTTTTCTTAACGTTTTGGTATTGTACAAGGTACATACATGATATTATATTTACAGATATTATTTTAGCAGATATTTCTTATCAGTGAATTAAGAGTGTAGCTGCTTACTTATCTTATTTTTTTATACCTGAATTATATCAAAAAATCAATAATTATTTACCTAGTGGATGACCATAGTACTAAAAGCCGACATAATATCCTGTCCAACCACCATTAGTGCAGACTACAAGATAAACCCTGAGAGGACTTCACTGACCACATAGGAAATATAAAGTTCATGTGTTGGTATATAAGTCTTGATCTACCTAGGTCTTAACCATCTAGCAGAAAAGTATAAAAATAAAGTATACATCGTGAGGCCATAATATTAAACTGAGCTGTAAATGGCTATGGTCGACAATTTGAATAATTCACTATGGTTGTAGAATGCTGGACTGTGTTGGATTGTGGTGTTGAGTTCAAGCATCTAAGTTAGTTGAATGTCAATGGAGTGCCCACTTTTGACAGGTGTAGACAAAGGAAGGGGTATAGAAAGAAAAAATCATGATGTGTGTGAATAGACAGTACAGTTGGGATAGATAACGCTGTGCTTGTACATAATTATATGAGAGGCAAGATCACAATTGTAAAGTTGGAGAAATTAAACAACAGGTAGATTCTTTCCCTTTGGATTCTAAGTGTATAGAATTAATCGTCAAGAGAGTTCCCACTAGGTTGAAGCCTAAATCAAAAGTTCTTTTGAAAGATGAAAAATTTGAACTAGTTTTGGTCAGATGATTACCTGTGCAAGCAAAGTGAACATGGACTATTCAAACAGGACTGGAGGCTAGACAAAATTATCCTTCTGTTTTATTTTTTTTAATTGATATAATTGAGAAACAAATAGCAATGAGATAGTTTCAAAACCGATTAGTAGGACAGTTTCAATCATTAATACATTGCATAATGTTGTCTTCTTACTGGTTATTCACAGTACTAGATGCAGACATGATATCCTGTACAAACACTGTTAGTACAAATCTTTCCTCTCATTGAATTAAGAAAAAGTAGCTGCATATCTACCCTAACTATTTTGTATACACATATGCAAAATGGTCCTTCTTTGGTATCCTCCTTTTTTGTTTAATTTGTAGAATTATCCTTCTGCACATGTAAAGCAGTGCATTATTTTTTTCCCCAAGGATATGATAGAAAAGTAGGTAATAGATGCCACAAATCTCTTTTTTATGATGCTGAGTTTTGTTTTGGGCTTCTTTTCTGACTTCCAATTAGTGAAGGCAGTTAGTTTATTTCAATGATTTTTATTTGTCACCTTTGCTTATAAAAACAGAGTGGGTCAAAAATGCAAATATAGCACTCTGCTTCACTGCAAAGATGGGAAATAGCATAAGCAATTATCTGACAAATGGCAGCTGTTTAAACTGCAGGATCCTAAACTGGTATCTTAGTAGGGGTGTGATTATCCGTAGGCCATTAAAAGTTTGTTTCTTTATTATTTCATTTTTATTGACTTAGGTTTCTAAAAGGGAGAGATAAAATTTCCAAGTGAAGGCTTTATTACTTTCATTACGTGCAGGTTTCTCTATTCCTAAAAAGATATGTTGATACAGGAAAAATGTAACTTCTGACATGTTAGGAGTCAAATATGCAGTTTGTGATCTCACAATATTAAGAAATAAAGTCATAAACTAAAGGAGGAAATTAGAAGAATTTGAAAATAAGAAGAAATCATGATAAAAAGATAATTCCTGAATTTCCAAGAGGGGTCCCACAGGAGGCCACTGAGCCTTTTTATCAGGGGTAATTTACATAGCAAAATTGCAATGAAGGTACAACATTGGTCAAAAATTACAGTCAACCTATAGGATTACAAATATGGTGACTCAGTTAATATTAATCCAATTGAAAAGGAGTCATGTAGCAAGGTTATGTGGAAAGATCAAAAGCTTTTAGGGGAAGCGAGGGGAATACAGTTCCAGATGCGTTGGACATCTACTTATGTGTCTGATGTCTGTCTGGGTTCCTTGGGCCAGACAGCATTAATTAGTATAATCCCAGGTTGCCGTTTGTGCCTATGGAATCATCAAGGCCTTCTATTGCCACTGCATCCCAAGGTCTGCATTTGTTTGCATTTACCTTCAGGCTCAGTTTTGATGTCTTTAATTTTTGCACTGAGTTCCTTAAGGGCCCACTCTCTCTGAATGTACATTAGCTTCTATCCAATTTATCCATTTATAATATTGCTAGTTGATGAAAGTCTGAACTTCAACATTTTATTATTTGTATTTAGAGAAAAAGAAAGTATTTGAATATGTGTGCAAATGTGTAACACTGAAGTGGATGTAACTTCCAAGTTGATATTATTCTTACTAAATGTTACATTACAACTCTTGCAAATCAATGAATGATGAAAAGTTTTACTTTTCTTAGAAAAGTTTGGATTTATTTAGCATCTCTACGACATAGAATTCTGTTTTTCCATATATTTATTTTTAAAGAGAGTACAAAATAATATTAAAATATAAAAAATTACAAGTGATGCCGTACTAAGAGGGTAGGTAGATGGGACTAAATTAAGTAGAATCACAAAATAAGAGGGTTTCTTTAGCATCATTTTTACTCACTTCTCTCCCCCTCTCTGAGTGCCACCTCCCTATTTTATTTTAGGTATTAAGCATCCTGCTAATTGTAATCTAATCTCCCCTGGAGAGAAAATGGTAATTACACACAGGTTCATGAATACCAATAGATGCAATTACCTCATTATTTTTTGACATGACACCTACTTTAATAGAGTAGAACAAAATATGTACACTTAGCAACTTAATTTCATCAAGACACCATCCAGGTTACCTCTAATATATCTGTAGATTAGCTACGGAAATATAATCCAGTTGTCAATGTTCCTAGAGAGTTTAATAATGCAGGGGCTCTGTCTACAGAATCCCTGTTAATGGCCTGTTCTCAACAGAAAAAAAGTTCTATTTGTGTAAAAGGAAGCTAAGTTGACCATTTAACAGCTTACTGCCAGTGTCACTCAGGCAGTAACTTTGTTTATACACTTAATAAACCGGGCATCATTTGGCAGGTGTCATTTCCAACAGTCAACTCTTGTATTGAATAAATTTGATAAAACTGTTGATTTTATATTTCCTCTGTGTGTATGCATGCAAGATGGGTGAATATGAAATGGAAACATCTAAAGTATCAGAGAAAGCTGTGTAGCAGAGCAAAGAATGGTTACCTGCATTTCTTTTATATCCAACAAGTAGATTTATAATACACTCTGATGGGGAAATATTTTGTGTAACAAAACTTCAGGAGTTGCATAAAGGCCCCTGGGCATAGTTCAGTGGCACAAGCCCCTGCCTGGCAAACACAAGGTCCTGAATTGGCTTCTTGGTACCAAAACAAAAACAAAAATCTCAGTAATATCTGAAGTGCTGCTTTTGGGGTAGAACATGGACTCTTATGCTGGAGGGCATCACACATCTTTGTATAGTTCCAGTTTTATATTTCTAGGTAGATGGATGAGCTTCCAGTAAGAGTTCAATGATATTTCCTTTGCTTAGCCTTTTTTTTTTTTTTCAGATGTTTCTTGTACTCATGTAAGAAAGCTCATGGGAATAGCTTGCTTTAAAAATAATTCTTCTATTATTAGAGGTGTTGCCCGTGTTGTATTAAAGTTACTTAAATTCCCTTAGGACTTTAATTATTAGTTATTTAATTGCAAATTCCATTTCCATTTGTCTTTTGATGTTCTCCTTTAACATCTGTGGCTACAGTTGCTGACAGTAAGACAATTTCTAATATCTAGGAAGCAAAATATTTAATGAGTCATTAGAAGATCTATGTGATGGTTCATGGGTTGTCCTGAGAAGCTTTTCATAGTATGTGGCTCACTTTCTTGAGTTCGTCTGGAGCTAGGTTAATCTTTCACTTGGGTGACGGTCACTGCTCAGTATGGCTTTGGAGTCAGGTTGTCCATCTCAGCTGTGATTTAGGCAAGTGTTGACGCTTTTACGCAAATTTTTGGCAAACAAAAGAATTCTTCCATGAAATAATTAATTGATAGATCATTTATCCTGTGATTAGCCTACTTTACCTAGCAAAATGTCTTCTAGGTTCACCCATTACATTTAGAGGAGATAGGGGTACCTAAAATCAAATCTACTGAGGCAAAGAATGGAATTGTGGTTGGCAGGAACTAGAGGAAAGCAGGAATGGGGGAGATTTTCTCTACAGGCACACAAACTTTCCAATGGCAAAATAAAAAAAAAGAAGAACTACTGTACAATAGCACCCACAGTTTATAATATAGTATTATGCACTTGAAAAATTTAAAGGGATTTATTTTATTTTATTTTATTTTTTTGTGGGATTTATTTTATTTTAACTATTCTCACTAGGAATGCAAAAACAAAATAGAAAATAAACAACATAAAGAACGCAAGAAAATTTTTAGAGATGATAGATATTTTTAATAACTTGATTGGTAGTTGTGACACAGTTGTGTATGTATGACCAGATTGATCAACTGTGTATGAAACACGCCCCACCTTTCTGTGTATGAATTACTCAACAATAAAGCTATTAAAATTAATGTATATCAAGATAAACACAAAAATTGTTGCTACACAATAAAATGTGAGATTTAAAGAAATAGAAACACTGGCTGGTGGTTAATGACAAAAATCTTTGGATCAGCCTGTCATCTGTTGTTCTCGTCTATCTCATATGAGATGTATGTGTCTATGCTTCAGGGAAAACAAAAACTCATTCTGAAACTGTCTTGATTTTAAGTCTTAGCTTTTCATGACCTAGAACACAAAGCTGCCCTTCATTCATAGCCGATGATGTCCTCTATCCTGAGCTATTAGTACTCAGGGAAGGTCCTTCTCAATGACTTTTAGCATTTCCCATTAGAAGGCTTTTTCTGTTTCTGAGAATTCCTCTCCCCACTCTCCATTCCCTTTTACTACAACAGAAATGGGGGAAGAAACAGTTGCATAAGTTGCTCTGGGTGAGTCCTCTCATGATTTTTATTACTACAATCACCAGCTTCCCTGCAGTTTCATTTTGATGTTCTTTTACTTTATTTAGAGTATCACTGCTAATTTAAAAATGAAGATATGAGTTACTTATTAAATACTGCTCTGCTGGTTCCCTCAGCAATCATCCTAAAAAGGTTTCCAGATCACTTACAAATCTGCATTGGATTTAGTCTGTTTTTAAGTTACAGTCCAAGCCTCTTATTGCATAAATTCTTAGAGTGTATTTAAATACAAAATTATTCATAGTTTAAAAATAGAGATATAAAATGATTTTGGAAAGAGGGACCTTCACTTTTCAGCTCCTGTAGACTTATTACCTGAGAGACTGATTGATGATTTTATATTTTCAAATATATCTTATTGAAGTTATCTGGATGTTTTGGTTTATGAGATACAATACTGAGTGTTATTTTCTTAAGTAGCTTCATCCTTGTCAAGTTTATAATTCAGTAAGAAAGGCAGGTGATCATTTCATTGATGCTAAGAGTCAGTAAATAGGTATTTGTCAAATTTACATGTATCCAATTTTTGATCTGAAGATTAATGGAATAGATTACAAGATGCTAGATTTTCTGGAAAAAGAAAATCTAAGCTCTGCTTTCCTGAGGCACCCTGTCTTCACCTCTGAGCAGGACTTGCTGAAAGCCTACAGCTATTCTGCACTGAGTCCTCTTGCTTTCTACATGAGTCAAGTCCTCTGCTAGCCAGGAATGACTTGTTAGCTCTAAATGTGTTTATGGCAGTTGTATATACTCTTATGATTCAGTATTATAGAAAAATAATGACATCAAATGTGAAAAGAGTCTTGTTGCTATGGAGATGATAAAGGCAATAAAGGCCAATCCTGTAACATGTGGACAAGATATCTACAAAGACTGTGGAGCATCTAGCTCTCAAGAAGGTTTTAGAAGAAAATCAGTCAATGTAGGTGTCTTCAGGTTTTCATTTCACTTGTGGATCATTGCCAGAAAGATGTTTTAGGACGTATACTAATAGAATCATACTTCAATAAAAAAACATGTGTTTTGTATAATGCACCAGTAAATGTTTGCTTTCCATAAATGTAAAATTAAAAATATATGTATTTTACCCCTCTTTTGAACCGCACTTTTAAGTTAACTCAAACTCAGCTTTGCCAAGATACTTTGAGAAATTTTACAATGACATTCTTATTCCTATACATTTTTTTCTATAGTTTTATTGAAGAATAAATAGCAGTGAGACAGTTTGGAATCAAATTAGTAGGACAGATTCATTAATTAATACATTGCATATTGTTTTCTTAGTGGCTATATGTTGTACAAGGTGCAGATATGACATTCTGTTTACAAACATTATTGCAGCAGATCCCTCTATATCTTTTTTTTTTCCAAAGCTGATTTATAGGCCAGTTTCAATAATTAATACTTTTTACATTGTTATCTTCCTAGTGGTTATCCATAGTACAAGAAGTAGATAGGATATCCTGTCCAAACACTATTAGTGCAAATCTTTCTTCTCATACAATTATGTGAAAGTAGCTGCATATTTATCTTAACTATTCTGTATATATAAATACAGAATGTTCCTTCCTTTGTATTCCCTTTTTTTGTTTAGTCCTGTCAGGGTTGGGTATTCTATTGGCATTCAATTATTATAGGTGCTTGAATTCAGTAAAACACTTCAACATAGTCAAGCAGTTCACAATAGTAGTGGGTTAATCACAGAAGTTGTTGCCTAGAGACTTTTACAGCTCAGCATATTAATATGGCTTTACTTTATATACCTCCTTGTTATACTTTTCTGCTGTATGGTTAAGACCAAGATAAAGCAAGACCTGTAGAACAAGAAATGTAACTTTTGTATCTGATAAGGTAAGTCAAGTCCCCTCCTGTAAACCTGTACTGCACTTTGTAGATCCTTTGACATTGTCAGACATGTGGATGAGTTACAATCATTGCTTGACCAATTTACTCTCTGTGAAAGCCTGTTAGAAGGTTTTCTCTCCATGTGACTCTCCTTAGGCATATATACATCATACTTCACATACCTCTGTGGCTCCATAATGTCCTTGATCAGAAAATTTGGGGCACAATTAAATTATATGATGTTACAGTACAGGTTCTGCTAAGAGGTCCTGAGTCTTCACTGACCTTGAAAAGCTAGGGCCAAAGTGTTGGCTGACCTAGCAGCCCTTCCATTTCTCCAATTTCTGATCTGAAGATCAATAGAATAGATTAGAAGATGCTAGGTCTCTATGAACACACTCAGTCACCTGATCTTCGACAAAAGGGCCAAACACACTTACTGAAAGAAAGATGGCCTCTTTAACAAATGGTGCTGGAAAAACTGGCTTTCTACATGACAAAAACTAAAACTTGACCCAGGTCTATCACCATGCACTAAGGAACGTCAAAATAGATTAAAGATCTAAACATTGAAATGGAAACACTGAATCTCCTAGAAGAGAAAGTAGGAGTAACTCTTATTATTATAAATTGTAGCACACTGAGTATCAACAGATAAATGGTAAAACATATATTTGTATCACATTTCCTTTATTTATATGTAAACGTCACATATTCTGTATATGTAAAATGCAGTAGTACTGGGTCATTGTAATGGCATAATATTCTTATTCATATATAATTAACAGACTATTACTTAGCCTTAAAAAAAGAAGAGAAATGGAGCACTTGTAATAAAATATATGAACCTGGAGGTATTGTCATCACTGAAATAAGCAGGGCACAGAAAGGCAGATGCTGCATGATTTCTCTACCCTCTTGAATCTAACAGTATTTAAAATATAGAAGGAGAGAGTGTTGATTACCAGAGGGAGAAAGTAGAGATGAGAAATGAGAGGATGTTCAGAGGGGACAAGGTTTCAGTTGGAGAGGAAGAATAAATTTAAGATACCTATTGTACAGCACTGTGATTATAATGAATAATTATGTATTGCCTAGTTCAACTTTTTACACAGCACATTTTAAATGCTTTTACTACAGGAAAAGAATCTCAAAATATATGAAGTGATAAGTTAATTAGCCTAATTTAATCATTCCACACTGTTAACATACATTGAAACATCACATTTCCCCCATTAATTAATAGTATTATTATTTGTCAATTAAATAAGAAATAGCTTCAAAGAAGGAAAATGAATTGGTTTGGTAATGAGGTAATGGAAGGCTTTGTGTAGTGTTTTTCAGTCTTTTCATAATAACAATACAGAAAACATACATGGACGTGAACAGTTTACTTCTTAGGAATGTAGACCCACTTAGAAAGTGGAGTCAGGTTGGTGATGGCTAATTCACCCTGACCACAGGTCTGAGGCACATTCCTTGGTTATTCATTCCTCATGGGAAGATTGTTTTGATTTTGCAATGGCAAAGAGGCAAACTGGAAGCTTAGTGAACTCCAACCTCCGGTGTATTAATGTGCCTCTTTGCTTCTTTGAGCATGGATCTCACCTGAGAAGTGGGTAATGTGTGCTCTTCTCACTTTCAGTCCTGTTTCAGGATTTAGTGAGATAGTGCAATGGGATGTGCTGTGCAAGATGGACAGGCGTACATACAAGCCATGAGTGCTCTTGGATGTATATATGAGCTTAGCATGCTGTGGTCATTCTATGACATTAGTCAAAACATAGACTCTTGAAGAGGGTATTTATTTGCTGTATCCTGTGTACATATTTTAGATGAGTTCCAGAACATGCTTTTTGGCTCTTGAATATTACTCTTTAGCCCTCTGTTGTATTCTGGTCCAGCTGGCACAGTGGTACTCTCTACATAGCAAACAGGAAGAAAACTATGGAAGGCTTTCACTTCATTATGGAATCTGTTGCCCCTTATCTTTCTGTAAATTTTTACTTTGCTCTCTGTCATGCTGATTGATGTCTAAGAGATGTTCTCCTTTTAATATTTTCACTAATATTATCTCAAAGAGTGTCCATAACTATGAGTAGATTTTAAGATGTACATTAGCTATCATTGTGAATGAATGGATGTTAAAGTCTCATTTAGAAAGATGACAGAGACCAAGCATGGAAGCACATGCCTGAAATCTCAGCACTCAAGAAGATGAGGAACTTGATACCTGCAAGTTCCAGTTTGAGACAGTCAAGGCTAACCTGAGCTACATAGCAAAATCTTGTCTGGAGAAAGGCAATGGAAAACGTGTTACCTGGAATGATAAATACTTTATCTACAAAAACGAGCATTGAATTTTTCACTAATTGTTGTTTTTTTTTTTTACCCCCTTTGGCTTAATCTTTGTTAAAAGAGTATGTTTCACAAAGTGTATGTTTCAACATGTTTCTCTTCCATTTCAGTATCTCCTATTTAATCTCTGTAGTGGTTGATGCATTGTGTCAACTTGACCGGTTGCCTCTGTGGCGCAGTTCTGGCTGGTGGAGGTCTGGCCCTGGAACACAATTGGTTCTGTCTCAGAGGGACTCAGCAAAAAGAGACCATATAAAGGGAGCTGAAGAAGTGCTGGGTTTCTCTCTCTCTCTCTGTCTCTCTCACTTCCTCAGAGGAACTGCTGTCTTTGCGTTCAGCTATGCATCATCGCCTGGCTTGTGTCAAAGACTCTTCAGCGTCCGTCGCAGACTCTTAAGTCTTCTGTCATAGACCCATTAGCTGACGAATAGAGACTTTTATGGAGCACAGCAGTGAGCTTCAGACCTTGGGGCTGAATTCTTCAGTCTGGGGTGTGCAGACACCCTCTGCATGCTCCCTCATCTGACTCTGCGGCTGACTGTCGTGAGCCAGTCTTGTAACTCCTAATCTTGTGTTAGTATCTGTTCCTTATATTATATCTGTTGCTCTAAGTAAAACCCCAACCAATGCAATCTCTTAGCATCTAATGTTATTACCACCAAAGAGGTAAACTGAAACCAGACTACTAGTTTACTTAAGGCGATACATGTTTTTTTTTATTCTCAAAAAAGATAATACATAATATTGATCAGTACCATCAAGAGCAGATTAACAATATAGTTGTTATGAAATCTTTAGATTTCACCTTAAAACAAAACCTGTTATTACAATTACTCTTTTTTTGGCAGAACCAGGGATTGAACTCAGGTCCTTGCGCTTGCTAGGGAAGCACTTATTCCACTGAGCCATCTCCTTGGCCCCTAAAACCTGTTATTTATTGAAGCCTTACAGTGTGCTAGAATAGGTAGAATATTAGTGTAAGATAATAAAAACGTGTTAAATGTTACAATCTAGATCTTCAGTGTCCTGACGAAGTCCATATGTCTGAAACTTGGTTGCCCACCTGTGGTGCTCTTGGGAGGTACTTAAGCATCAGGGAAGGAGGCAAACTTAGTAGAAGTTCAAGAGACAATGCCCTTGAATGAGACAGTAAGGCCCCAGGCTCTTCTCTGTCTTTGACTTGGTGGCTGGCAGGAGGTAATATTCCCTCTGTCACATGATTCTTGTCATTTGTATTATGCCACCATGGGCCCAAAGTGACAGGCCAAGTGACTATGCATTGAAATCCCTGAAACTGTGAATCAAAATAAGTCTTTCCTCATTCCAGTTGTCTCATATGGTTTGTCACAGTGATGGACAAGTGACTAAGATGCTTGAACTCATTAGCCTAAGTAAATTCAATAAACTGAAATCATAGTAGTAAGTCAGAGGCTGATTGGAAGATACTATTATTTCTCTGGGCAAGGCTTAATTTAAAGTAATTTAAAATAGAGGAAGTCAATTGTTCATTGACTTAACTATTGTTTAATACATTAATGTCTAGGCAGTAATTTGTATGTCTCACTGCCAGGTGTCTCTGCACATGAATGACTGTCCCTTTAAGCAGGCCAAGATGGTTGTATTGGATGGCCTAAGCCAACTGATAAGAGCATCATGGACAGAGCCCTGGGTGGTTAAAGCCAACAGGAATATGTTAAAATATTTCACAGAGGAGTAACATTTCTCAGTAGTTGTTGAAGATCAGACATATAAAGGGATATCTTGGTAAGAGTATTAAACAGATTGATTTTAGCATTTTTACAGTTCATGATATCTATTAATTCACAAAACACCAGAAAAAGGGATGTTGGAATTTGTTCATTGGATTATTTTGCTGAATTCATGCACCTACAATATTTGAATGGCAATAGAATACCCATCTCTGACAAAACTGAACAAAAAAAAGGGATATATATGAAGGACCATTGTGTAGTGAAAAAATAGAACTGTATATACAAAATAGGATAGATATATGGCTAATTTCTCTTAGTTCAATGAGAAGAATGATTTCTACTAATGGTATTTGGACAGTATATCATGTCTACATCTTGTACTCTGAATAATTGCTACAAAGTCAACACAATGCAATGTAATAATTATTGTAACTGTCCTACTAACCTGTTGTGAAACTGTCTCATTGGTATTTCTTTCTGAATGAAATTAATAAAAAATAAAGCTATTTGCTTTTCTGATAAGATACTTAAGGTGTTTTAACTTCTATTCATAGTATATGACTTTGTAAAATCTGAAATTTGTCTGACTTTGATAGGAAATGAATTCCTTAAATACATGAGAAAATACAAACTTAAACAATTGCCTTGCCTTTACTGTGGTCAGATAGACTGACTTGTTCCCATCAATAATCTAGTCTGCCCAGAGCTTGGCCCTTTTACTGTCCTGGGGGAAATTAAACAGCCTTTGCTTAGAGCAGATGTTCTTTTTTGTCTTGATCGATGAGGTACTTAGAAATTACATGGGTTCCTAAGCCAGCTCCTTAATGGCAGAATCCCATTCCTTTGTTCCTGCTTTTGTATTTCTGTGGGTCCAAGGAGCCTGAGAGCCAGCTATAAACATCTCATCATTCATTCTTTCCTGCTTCAGCTCCTCTAACTAAACAGACATTGGATATCTGTAGAGTTTATCCCCCGACACTGCTTTATTCTTAATCTCCTCTACTGAGTCCACAGTCTTGATGTCTTGTGGGTTATACTACCCAGTGAACTTCAGTTATTTATGTCTTTCTCTGGATGGTCTCATGCTCTTCTAAAATGCTGTTAGAACTTTCCTCTCCCAAATCATCATTTTAGCAACTAGATTCAGGGCGTAGCATCTCCTGGCCAAGTAGCTGACCCATTGGAATGACAAGTGTTCTGGCAACAGTTAACTCTGACCTTTTTGTATTCTGTGCTGAGGTGATGGCATAGGTTTACAATGGATTCATAATCACTGGTTTCTAGCTGAATAATATAAAGGAAACACTTAAATTTAAAACAGCAGCAAGATAACTATAGAGATTTTATTAAAAATTCCTTATTATTTTTTCATTACTTTTTCACAGAGCATAATTTATTTTTTTCATTACATTTCTCAGCTGAAAAACAAGAGATTAAAAGGGAAAGGAAAAACGGATATTAAAAGTGAGCTAACATGACACAAAGCTATATTACAGTATAATCAAAACATTTTAATTAAAAAAGACTTGAAAAGCCTAATTTTAACTTTTTCACTTATACTTAATAGAACCACATCATAGCCATTATTTTTAGGATGGCAAGTCATAGATGAGTTTTAATAAAAATATTCAAGTGCTTATTTAATAACTCATTTACAGTATATAAATATCTAACAAAAATCCCAAGTTTTTTCTGTGGTCTCACTTCTTATATTTATCACAAATATCTGCAACATTTATTCTCTCCAGATTATTCCCTGATCCAATAGAAAAATGATTCATTTTCTTATAAAAAAATACTGGGGAGAGACAACTGATATAAGCTAAAAGTTTTGCTGCCCAAGTATTTCTTAGTAATGGAATTTGGTTTCTCCACTGTACTGTTCAGCACATTTTGTGTTTACAGCATTGGAAGATTTAAAAGGTACAAAAATAATCATTCAGATTTTTATCATACATTTGTCTTTTTAAATTTTTATTCTGGAATATTTATACAACAACATAAATTTTTTTTCTTCCTTATTATTTTTCTTCTTTTTTTGCCAAGACAGTAATATTATTCTTTGACTTTTCAGTTCTTGTTTTAGGGATAATTTTTTAAATGAATCTTTCTGCAAAAATTAATGAGAAAATTTTACATAGGTAACATTTTTCCTTTTCTGGCTTTTCTGTTTTATGTAGGCCAATTATTTTCTTTACTTGATTTGCTTGTGGTCAGGAAAGCTTTAACCTTCTCAGCTGACTAAGTTTTAGGCAGATCTCTTCTTTCCTGTAGGCCTCTATCTAGCCTCCTTTTTTCAGCACTTACTTTTAATAATTACATATTTTTTCTTTGTCCCTGTGAGGCACAATCTTTTAATAAGCTAAAGCTCTAGCCAGTTACATTTATTTTAGGGAGGGACTTCCTATTGCTCAACCTCCTGAATGTTGGAATTACAGACATGTGCCACCACTCCTGGTGACATTTAGTCCGTTTTAGAAAGTAGCAGTTTTTTTGGAAATGTCATTGTCCAGTAAGTTATCTCCCACACTCTATGGTTGAATAGCAGTTGAGCTTCTGATGGGCACCTTGATCCAAGTTATAAACCCACCTCTTTTCCTGAGCATAGACCAGAAAACTTACTTTTCTTTAGGGTAAGGCCCACTAGAAAACACATATCTAAATTCACAATCTTAACCGCACCCACATTGTTTCAGCAGAGGTCAACTCAGACTGTGGCGGTCTTTACAATTAATTAAATGAGACATCTTTGCCTATTTAATATTGCCCAACATAGTTTTTCACTTTGACACTTGTCTCTAAACAATCTACTGACCTTTGAAAGTAGTCTCAATTGATGCATAATTTACACATTATAAGTTACCTACTTTTAGTTGTAAAACTCAGTGATTTTTGAATAATTTCACAGCTTTGTGCGATTGTCCCAAGAAACTAGATCTAGAGCATTTCTATTACTTCAAGCAGATCACCTTTGTCTATTTGGAGTCTGTACATCTAAGCTATTACTTCATGTGTGGGTACTTTTTGGTTGTCTGTTCATCATTAAATATGAAAGATAATTTCCCGCAGTTTCGTTTGCTATGTTTTCCCTAAGGCACTTTCCCTTGAATGCAGCTCTGACTGACAGGTCTCTGGAAGGGGAAGGGGCTTGTCAAAAGGCCAGGTTTGGTTTAGCTTGAGCAGGTGCGCGGCCGCATCTAGCGTTGCGAGACTCGAAATGCTTTTCTTGATCACCACACTTCAGTTTCAATATTCAGGTTTTCTCTAGGAGAATTTCCACATTTTGAAAACAACTGTTTTCTTACCTGAGGTGGGGAAGGAAGCATGCAGCATGTACGCTAAGGAAAGAGAAAGAAAAAAATGAGGAACAGAGGAGAGAAGAGAGGCATTATCTCAGAGCGAAGGAGAGAGGGGAGAGAGAAAAAGAAGACAGATTAAGAAAAAAATCGGCACAAAATTGGCAGAGACATTCATTTCAGTCACTTTGCTTGTCTCACCGTAACTTCATGCTCAAAGAGAATCTTGTTCTGCTGTTGACTCCCTGGGTGCTTGTGCTGTCTATCAGAAGCATCAGACCTGGGCACCTTGGCATAGGAGCAAGGCTCCTTATTCTTATGCTTCAGTGTAAGGGTTACTGCACCTGGGAAAAGTATCTCAGGTCTAAGGAAAGGAAGGATAAAGCTCCTTTCACTTCCAATCACCATAAGACCCAGGGCTACTTTAGCTGTCTAATAATAGCTGATTTATTGAAAGAAGCAGTGGATGCTTCTCCTTTTTAACTTCCTATAACTTTTTAAAACCAATTTTGCTTGCTTTTATCTGGTAATCTAAACAACTAATTTGAGGGCAATGTTATGCTACATAACGCTAATCGTGGAATGCTTATTACCTTGTTAGTGAAATTATGAATCATTTCTGATGTTTTAAATTATTTTTTATTCTCTTTAAATAAATCCAATAAAAACCTGGGAAACAAGCCCACATCTCTACAAAGTGACCACTTATATGTATCGTGATCTGGGGTCTTTGGATCTGTTTTGTTGTTGTTAGCTTTAAGTTTTTAATTATAACTAAAAATAAAAAATTTATGTTACTAATATGTATGACATGTTTAAAAATA
The DNA here is from genome assembly GCA_004027165.1 of Ctenomys sociabilis. Classification (NCBI taxonomy): domain Eukaryota; kingdom Metazoa; phylum Chordata; class Mammalia; order Rodentia; family Ctenomyidae; genus Ctenomys; species Ctenomys sociabilis. Next base: position 27,962 of record PVKA01004574.1, read on the forward strand.
TGCTTGATTTGTGGAATGGCTATTTAGTTAACTGATGCATGACCTCATGCACTTATTGTTTTAGATGGAAGCAATCAAAATCTACTCTTTAGCATTGTTCAAGACAGTTTCTTAAATCAGTAAGTGCTCTTCCTTTTCTATGTGCCTTCCAGGCCTGCGAGGTAGCTCAGCAGCATAGGCACCGGTCCTCAGATTGATTCCAGTTTTAAAAACTCCTATACTCACTACACTTGTGTTCCATAATGTTTAAAAATCTCTAGGATGTTTATGATCCATTTTGTTCTCTATTGTTGTGATATATTTTCCTTTCCTATAATTTTGGTGTTATCTCAGAAATTGGGATATAATTATATTTGTTCTATGTTCCCTTGAATTGCATACAATTCAGTTTTGTTCTAAGAAAGGATACTAAAGTCAGATTATAATTATTTCAATACACATGTCTCTGGCAGTATACTGGCCAGGTAGTTTACTCAAATTTTGAATAAGAAAAATCAATATGAAGTCTCTATATAGAACATATGGAAGAAGACATGACAAGATAAAAGTTTTGGTTCAAATTCTAATTGAGATTAGAAGTCCAGGATGATTAATGTAGCAATAGAGTTGATTTTGCCTGAAGGTGTTTGCTAAAATTGAATTTTTCTAAGGTAGTAGGTAATGGGTTAGAAATTCCAAATTTCTACCAGAAGACAGAGATCAGAGTTCCATTGAATTGGGAGTGATAAAAGAAAGATAGAAAACTGGAATTTAAGTGGTGTGTGCCTTCCTTGCAAGGGAAATAGGAATAAGATCTCCTTATTTCCCAACTTTCCTGCTTTTTCAGAACCACAGAAATTTAGCTTTAGATACATTTAAAGATACAGAATAGGGTGAGAAGTTCAGCTGGAAAGTTTTCATCTCAAACCTGCATGGTTTACAAAGGTAAATAATTTGGACTGTCAATGAAATCACAATTCTTAAATCACACTTATTGTATCTCATAGTTTCCATGATACACTTAGTTCTTTTACATTTTAAAATACAAATTCACCTTACTATTTATTGACAATGTCTTAAATTCAATCAAATGTTAGAATTTAAAATTTCCTAGTGGGGGCCATGGAGATGGCTCAGCAGCATAAGCACTTGCCTGGCAAGAGCAAGAGTCTGAGTTCAATTCCTGGTTCTGCCAAATAAATAAATAAAATTTCCTAGTAGAAGTTAAAGCAAGTCTTCTCTGGGGAATTTGATCTTATCCACATCCCACAGAAATTCACACAAATAATTTTCAGGAAACTAAGTAGTATCTTACTATAAATAATTCCTGACTATACAAAAATCAAGCTACATCACAAAATGAAATGAAAACTAAAATTAAAATTGATTCAATTATTAGAAATCAATAGATGATTAGAGAAAATAAGACATTGTCAACAACTATTGTTTACAGATGTAACAAATTTGAAAATATCTTCAAGGACCAGGAAATTTCAAAAGTAATACAGAAAAGATCTAACAGATGTGAAAATGTGATTCATAAGCAATCCAGAAAGGTCTTGAATTTCTATACCTACATAGAATTTTGTTTACATTTTTCTCTTAATAATGACCAAGACTGTCATTTCTCACTTTGTACAATTTTAACTTTCTGAAGACACTTATCGAAATCCAAGGACATATATATTTTAAAGATAACTTCCATGTCCCTTTCACCTATGTAGCTTCAGTGGCATAGTCCTTGTTTGTATAGGACTGTGTTGTTTCTCATTCCTTCATAGAAAATAAAACACTCTATATTTTAGGGCCATATTTTCAACTGTGGACTGTTTGGTCTATTTTCTTTCTTTTTTTAAAAATGTATTTGGTACAGAGTCTCACAATGCAGCTCAGACTCATAGTGATCCTCTTGTTTCCAGCCTCCTCAGTGCTTGGATTACAGGTGTAAACCACTACAACCAGACTCAGAGGCCAGCTCAGTATGCCCAGAGGTGGGGTCGATGTGGCCTGTGGTGCCAGGATTGAACCCTGGTCCCTGTGCTTGCCTAAGCAGGCACTTAGTCCACTGAACAATCTTACTGGCCCCTTTTGTCCATTTTCTAGTGGTATTTTCTTCCCTAGAAGTGTGAAAAATTGCTCTGTGACATGCTAGTTGCATGTTTTGACAGCAATATTTCTCAAGTGATATATTCTAGGCAGGCTATCTTTTATATTCAGCCTCATTCCATTACCCTGGAAATGTCTACCTTCCATTTGGAATTCACCCCCTGTGTGGAAGTTGGGTTTGGATAGTATTTTGAGGGTGTCAACATTAGCTGGGAAATAAAACTGAGGAGGAAATAAATTGAGCTTCTCCTCTGGGTGTTGATTTACTTTATTTGAAATTCCGGTCCCAGAGAACACATGCCTTTGTGCAGAATTGTGAACTGGAGACACAGTAGCTGTCAAGTAGCCTCAGCACAAAAAGGTGATGCAGATCACCCATCATGTTCTAGGCGTTTCAGTGGCAGCATTTTGGGTGTGAACTATTGCATTTTGAAGAAATTGTTTTGATTTATTTGTTCCCATTTCTGACTCCTTTTGTTCTTGAAAATGGTACAAAAATGACAAATATCTATGAAAAAAACTTTTTTTTTTGACATCATGGACATTTCTATAAGTTATGTTGTATGAAAATGATTTTTTTAATGCAAGTTGTTTTTGTGGAGGAAAATTTCTCTTTGTAACCTTCTCAGAGTAGATGGACGTGGTTTGTTTTCTTGCCTTGCTCATCGGCAATTGTTTTGGAATCACAAAGTGAGTGCAATGCATTTCCTGTAACTTTTTATTTGTCTTAGGCATTGGTGGGTGAAAGTTACAGCCATCATCCTTGATAGGTGCTGAATTTCTATGTCTTTTTTTATGACAAGTGGTTATGAAACGATGCTGTCTTGAGTTGACAGCATCTTTTTGTTCAAGGATACTTTCTTGTATACTTTAATAATTGTGTGACAAAAACATAATTCTGTTTTGAGAAATTTCCAAAGCTTTTAGAGCTCAAAGTCATGTCATTCTCCATAGCTATATAAATAAAGCCTTCTGAAATGTCCAGGAGAGTGAGGAATAGATAACCTACACTTTGTTAGTCCTAGGGGTGGTTTATAATCTAGTTAAGCCACATACCAAAGGACACACTGCCACAGATGTTGGTGGAGAAGGAATATGGTGGGTCAGAAGGAATACCGTTTTGATTAAGTTTCTCTAAAGGAACAGAATCACTATTGTAAAATGCGGTTATGGAGTCAGAGGTAGGAGGGTCCATCATGACTGCCTGTGCAATCAAGACTCAGAAGATTCAGTAGATCCTTAGTCTGAGCAACTTCCAGATTCAAAGAAAGAAGAATCAAGAATGAAGCATCAGTCTGAGACCAAAAACCTTGGGGGCTGCCTGAGGTGTGAGTCTGCATTGAAAGACTGACGATGTTGGAGTCTGACGTCCACAATTACGCAGTAGCAAAAGATACCTTGGGCAAGCAGAGCAGAGCTTTCCAAATGCAGGCTATCTTTCCGCTTGATCTCATTCTGTCCATGATGCAAGCCTATTGGATGGTGCTCCGCACAATTAAGGAGAATCTTCCTGGTGAGCTTGTGGGCCCACATAGTTACACTTCTGGAAACATTGCCACCGACACAGCCAGAAGTGTTTGGCACTAATTTTCAAGGCATCTCTTTATCCAGTCAAGTGGATAATCATGATTTACCACCACACAAGGCTTCCACTTCCACAGCATTTTAAACTGGATGCCTCTTTGTTTTGAGGTGTGTTCTCATGCGCCACAGGATATTAGGATTTCTGAACACTGCCTAACACTCCTGGAGGAGGGGTGACTAATGCTTTTGGCTGAGGACTGCTGTTCTATGTCAGCCATAACTCTTGGTCTTGTGGAAGGCTAGAAAGAGAACCAGAGCTTTAGAGGCTGCTGCATGTGGGACTTTCTTGGCCCAGGATGAAGTCAAGCGATTTCCGACCCTGTCAGTCTGTCATCCTTTTTCTGTGAATATTTTTGGTGTTAGTTATATTTTCTGTGACTGGATACAGATATGTTAAAAGTAGAAAATGAAGACGCAACAAAGGCTACCTTACTCTGTGAGTGGTCTTTGTTTAGCGGCCAGCTGCAGAGGTAGTGTGGAGGGGATGTGTGTAGGCTGAATGCTAAGGACACAGATTCTGGAACCAGACTGTCCAGGGTGGGAGACCTTCTCTATGGTCAGTCCATTGATGCTGACTGTATCTTTCACTCCTCTTTCACTTTCTGTAAATAACATAAGAACGATCAATGTAAAGAGTTTTGATGAAGATTAAATGAGATAATATGTACAAAGTGATTAGAATTAGTGCTTAATACATAGAAATGGTAGATAAACACTGGAGATCGAAAGAAATATTTTACCAGAAGAAAAGGATACATGAATTGCTCAGAATTTCATAGTGTGTAATGTCACTAATGTAATTAATCCACATCTATTTAACAAGCTTTTAAAAATAACTCATTTAATGCTACTATTACAGCAAATGACATTTGATATACCTTAAGTGAAACCAGGAATTTGCAAATTACAGACAAAGGCTATAGCTTCCTGACAAAATGCTTGGCTAGGATTGGGGAGACAGCTCAGTAGAATAAGCACTTGCCTGGCAAGCACAAGGTCCTGAGTTCAATCCCTAATACTGCAAAAAAAAAAAAAAAAATGCTTGGCTCATAAATAGATATCAGTGCTATCCTGAAGCATTAAGAGAGATTTTATAGAAGTTATCTTTACTGGCCACAACCATCAACCTTGTACTGCATCTTAATTTTAGCCCAGAACAGACAAATACTTGCTAATCCTTCTTTTGTTCAGTCCATCCAGAAGCCTTTGTTTAGGGTATTGGTGCCCAAGGTTGCTGTCTTGGGCACCCCAGGAAGGCTGTTCTGGGCTGGTATTCCAGGGTGAGGAGCCAAAAAAGACCAAACACAGAGGTGTAGCTAACAGTTTCTCAAATCCTCTGAGTCTGCCTGAATTCTTTTTATTCAGGGATACAAACACATAGAGAAATTTAGCTATAACCTGAAGCACCTCATAACTGCAGCTATATAATACTTTTAGAGTTCAGATTTTTAAAAAGGTAGGCAGCAGGTTTTTCTTGTTTTATTCCAGGGTGAATACATTTACATTAGGTGCATAGAAATGACAGCTAGGCCTGGGTTATGGTGCTCACAAATATGAGGCTGTACTGAGATCCATTCCTTCTTGGAAAGAAGTTAGTTGTTAAAAAGCCTAACTTAAGTCAAATCTGCAGCAAGCATTATGTGGACATTATTATTTTTTGTAGCAACGATAACTTCTACTTTAGGATCCTAGGTAGTATATGATTTTATAGCATATAACAGATAAGAGCTGCCTAAAGAACTTCAGGCTTTGATGATAAGAAAAGAAAGAAACTGTTGTGTGTGGTATGTGCTGGGGCAAGTTCAGGTGTAGAGCACAGACTCCTAAGTCCCCACCAGGTTCTGTTTTGGATCTACCCTCCTATGGCTGGACCTCATATGAGGTAGAGGTCAGTAGTACTTTTCTCCTAAGTATTCTTTATTTGCCTTCCCTAAAACTATCTGTTGAGTTGGCCTCTTGGTTCAGTTACTCCTCAAAAACTATTGAAATTCCATAGAGAAGAAAGGAGAGGTTCGGGATGTTATTCGGATACCATACACTTTACTAAGCAATAACTAAACTACACACACATTTTCTGTGAATTGTCCTTCACAAAGTAGTCTAAAAAACCCTACATGTATATATGCTTAGGTTTTTTTTTTTTTTTTTTTTTTTTTTTTTTACACTAACCCAAATATCCACACTCTCTCTCCTTTCTATATTTAAGTTAGTGGAAAACTTGAAGTGAGCATTTTTAAAGCATGTGTCTCTCTAATAGCAGTTGTGTATGTATCATATGTGCTCCTGCAGAGGTTATGGGTTCACTGAGTAAAACTAGGAAATGCGTAGAGCAGCCCAGCATGGGGGCAAGCTTAGAATCTCCAAGGTGGGCAGCCAACAGGCAGGAAGTGGCTTCATGCAACAGGGGCTTTGGTGTATAGGCTGTAGGCCCAGACTTCTCTTCTCCAGTCTTCTGCATTTCTTGTCTTAGGACAGTTATAAGAACAGAAAGCATTTTAATCCTCTCTGAATATAATACTTATTATTCATTTTCATAAAAGTCTTTATTAACTATAGTTTACAGCTCTAATTCTCCACAATCCCAGTTGGCTACAAAAGGTTTATTCTCCTTTAGTGCAGACTCTGAAAATGCCACCTACAGTTAACAAATTTCTCTTGGCTTTGTATCTCCTTTCCTTTGCAGTAGCTGTAAGAAATTGTCATAGATGGTCCTGGATTTTGGCAGGGAAAGCAACTTCCAGGCAAAGGAATACCTGAATAAAACCTTCCTACTGTGCTGAAGCTATTTCTTTCTGTTGATTCTCGTGCCAGGTCATCCAAAGTCGTTTTGGATGTTTTATTGCTTCCAAAGTGTTTGATTGCTTCCTGTGCTCTTTGGGTGATATGAAGGCCTCCAGTTAGGAAGGAGACTTGGATGACAGACTGTCTTCTCCTAAGTTTTCTTTTTGCAGCCTTTCATCTATTTGTCCCTGTCCATTCTGTTTTCCTCCTTGTAAATCACTCAGACATTTTCCCAATGGAATACCCTACTCTATTTCCTTTACATAAACTAACACAAAGAGGCATACATACTTGATCTCTTGGGTGACTTCATTGCAATGAATGGTGGAACACATTGTGGTTTAAGCCTGAATTCACACCCCTCACAGAGGCATGGGAGATATCACTGACTTAAATTTATAAAGAGAGGTGATTGAATGAACAGGCGTCCCACCAGTGCAAGATGCAGCAAAAGCAGGTCATTTAGTTTGTAATGTACTCTTCTTCATTCTGTTTAAATATAATCAATATGTTGATAACCTATAGCAATTAAAGGGGTCACTATTTTCTACTGTATTATTGTGCCTATTATCAAATGTAGCTCCCAAAGCAACTTGATGCAGCCTTATTAAAATGCTGTTATTTGGGATTTGTTGTTTTAAAATCAAAGGTGAAATAATGTTTTACTAGATGTGTTTGAAATGAAATATGTTGGAGAAATGACATTTTACTTATTTATTTATTTTTTAAACCATAGGTGGATTTAATCTTTATTTACAGGACACTGCAAAATAGGAAATTCCACATAGAAATAAGAAACCCCTCCTCCAGAGGACAAGCTTCGTACAGTATGTACAGTCTGGAACTGTTCAAGTATAGTCTTGTAAAAAGTGCTACAATGACAAACGACATAAAAAAAAGAGTTCTTAGTAGAGAAAGACAAACTTACACTGAACATGGTACACGACAAGAACAGGTGCCGCCTTCAGCTATACACCTAGAAGTGAAAAGTACGGGGAGCCCCATCCTGTACTTGGAAGGTACAGGCTTCAGAGGTGGTGTCTGGCACAACATTTTGATCTTCTTTCTCTACTGAGAAATACTTCTCAATGAAGTTTAACGAGGCCTTGTACACAGACTCATTTTCATGGTTTTGCAGAGCTTCAACCTTGTCCAAACCTCCACATTCTTCAATCATTATACTAAGCTTCTCAGTTTCACCTAGTTTCTCAGCAGCCTGAAAGATATTTGTAATAGCATCCAGAATAACAAGGATAATTTTTGTATCTTTCACAGTTAAGAGGTTCATCAATGGTTCTATTATACCACAATGAACAAGGTACACAATCTGTTCAACTGTCCCACCGCTTGTGTAGTTGGTCACGGCCCACACAGCTTCCTTTTGTGTCTTGAAGTCCGCCTTAGAGAGAACACTGACGAGGAATGGGACTAATCCATGATTCACAGCTTGCTGTATCTGGTCCTGCCGGCCGGCTGTGATGTTTGACATTGTCCATGTAGCCTCCTTCTGAATGTTTGTCTTGGGGTGAGTGAGCAGGCTGGGAAAGACAGCAAGTGCTCCTGCTTCTATCACAATCTGAGTCTGCTATCTGTGCCAGTGACGATATTCCCTATGGCTCTCAGTGCAGGAGTCATAATGGGCAATGCGTCTGATCCCAGAAGCTTCACCAGATGGGGCACAACTCCTATCTTTACAACCATTTCTATGCGCTCATTTGGACCATCAGTGAGGTAGGAAATAGCCCAGCAGGTATCCGCTAATACTTCAAGATCGCTGTGATGCAGGAGACGAACCAAAGTAGGGAGAATCTGCTCAACAGCATCCAATGGAGGTGCAGGATTCTTTTTGTGGCAAAGGTTGGAAAGGGTCCATGTAAGGTTGCGTAAGTAGCCACCTGCTAAAGATGACATATCAGGGACTGCAGGAAGAGCCAAGAGTGGATCAATTGCACCATATTTGATAACCAAGTCTCGGAAAACTGAACCATCACCTGCAATGTTTCCTAGTGCCCAGACAGCCTGCTCACTGACATGAGCATGGGGAGACGCCAAGAGGGAAATGAGAGCCCGGATGGCCCCTCCGTCCACCACGGCCTTGGTCTGCTGTGATGACCCAGAAGCAATGTTAGTAAGTGCCCAAGCAGACTCAAACTGGATGGGACTACAGTCACTTCTGCCCAGGAAGGACACAAACTTTGGAATCAAACCAGCCCGGATTATGTGGTCTATGGGAGGTTGTTTTTCCCGAGAAAGCAGTTTCCTAGCAGCTTGAGTAGCTTGCAGCTGGTTTACCAGATTACTGCTGGCTATGCCTTTGACAATGTCATCTACAGTCCAATTCACAGTGCCCTGATTGTTGCGGTTTTCCTGCAATGGTGAAGTAGCATCATCAGGAAATGAGCTTACATTTCTCCTTTTCAACATCTGGTCATCCTTCTTGGCTTTCCTTAGTTCCACATTAACTTCTATTAGCCTCCGCCTCATTTCTGTACTGTCTTTTCCCTTGTTCTTGAATCTGTTCAGTCGGGCAGCTGGAGAATTAGCATTAGCATTCTCGTTGGTGGACATGGTTATGACAAAGAGAAAGCTGCGAGGTGCGAACAAGCGGTACTGCGGGGCTCGCTGGCTGCGGACAGGGTGCTCTCCAAACGACCACCGCGGCGGGGCCCGGGAACGGTGTGCTGACATTTTACTTATGCTCATCAAGTTAATGTCTTCAGGATCTAAAGAACTGAATTTAGTTGGCACATATTTACTTTGTTTCTGTTTATCATGCTTTCCCTCATTTCCTCTGAAGGGGAATGAATTATCTCAGTCTGAATATTTTTAAAAGTGAAAGTTAAGTATGATTTCAAAATATTTTATATTTTTCACTTGAATCATTGAATGAGAAAGTATTTTCTAAAGTCAACAACTAAATACTTAAAATATTCAGAGACTCAGTAGTTTAAGTTTTCATAGATGTAATTAATTTGAACTGAGCAGGGGTGATCAAAATCAAAATATATGGTGACTGTCCAAATAAAAAAAAATAGTACAGTAAAGATACATTGGCATTAATCCCCCTCAAACTACTCTCTATCTCTTTGAGCCCAGACTATTATTCTCGATGTTTTCTGAAGCAGTTCTAGAAGTCTCTTTTGTAAGTGACCTTATGAAGTATGATTAAAAAAACTGAACACTGTTTCTAAATGCCTTTGTTAGGTGGGCTCACAAAAACATTTCCATGTCTCCCTGCCTACTTTATTCACTGGATCTGGTGATCTACTCTGTGCCTCCTACCTCTTCCCCACCATCAAAATGACCATGGGAGTCAGCATTTTGAATCAATTCAGGATACTGAAGCAGCCTAGACAATGTAAATGGGGAAAGCTCTGAGGAAAGCCTTTGGTGAGAGCCTTCCAGAACTGTTTCAGAAAGTGGCAACTATGATGGAATAAGTGTACTAGAGGTGCTGCTGGAGTATTTTGAGGGAGACTAACAGCAAAGCATCTGTTACTGCAATACATTTTTAAAAAATTAAATATTTACTATATTTTGCAATTATATCTCATGTATTTAATACATTTTAATAGAAAATTATGAATCTTCAAACAAAACAAAAACTGCCTAATTACTGGGAGATATTTAACAGTTGTTCAGAAAAATCGCTTTTAAAATGAAGATTAAATGCTGTTAAAAAAGAGAACTAGATGATTTTTGATGGCAGACCTACTCGTAGGAACATTTGATAATTGCACATAATCTCCTCCTGAGTGCTGTTTTTTTTTTTTTTTTTTTTTTTTTTTTTGGTGGAACCGGGTATTGAACTCAGGCCCTTGCGCTTGCCAGGGAAGCATTTATTCCATTGAGCCATCTCCCTGGCCCCTGAGTGCTGGTTTAAGGAGAGGTCAATGAAGTGCCCAATGACAATTAATTTGTTACCTTGAATTTATAGGGAGAGGAAGTTCAAAAATATTTTGATGCTCTTAAGGTCTTAATATTAACATACATTCTCAATGTTTTACATGAAAATATTTGAAACATTTATAGAATTTTTAAAGGTACTTTTGTTTTATCATTTGATATTTTACTATATCTGTGAGGTTACACTAAAATCAACTTTGGTATATTTTCATCACCCTAAACCACTTATGGCTTGATAACTGCTATCTATTCTGCAGCTGTATGGAACTATTAATCTATTTGTTGTGTCTATAGATTTGATTCCATATGTTCTACATAAATGTAACTGTATTCTGTGTAGCATCTTATGACTTGCTCCTTTCACTTAGCATAACGTTATTTTTCAAGTTTTATCGATGTTATAGCATTTTTTTTTATTATTTTGTTCTTCTGGTGGCTAAGTAATATTCTATTTTAGTGGCTTAACTAGTGGCCAGTTCTAATACACAAATGAACTGTATCAGCATGGAGCTGGATGTGGAAGGCCAACCTGAGGATTATTGCCAGCAGCACTGAAGGAGATCAGGTACGGAAGCTCATGGGCTGCTGATTCACAGTGCTCAAGGAGCTTGGGTCCTCACAGTCACTGGATGGCTGGGATTCCTCTTGGGCAAGCTCTGCTTGCTTCCTTGCTCCAGTGCCATCCCTTGCCTTGCTGGCAGGTTCTCCATCTCAGTGGTGTGGACTTTCTAGCTTCTGCCATGGACCTTTGGATCTGTCCAGTATAGTTCTTTGATACAGCCTTCCATGAGACAGTCCTGTGGGCTCTGTGCCTCAAGCTGGATTTGTGGGGAATATTGCCACGTGACCCAGGCTCTCAGGCAGATTCTTTGGGACTCTGGGTGTGGACAGATCTCCTGAACTCTTCCATATTTGACTTTTTGGATGAATATTATAAAATAACCCTATAAATTATGTGTCATGTATAAATATATTCCCTTGCAAACTCCAACTAAAGCACCTATTATAATTTTCCCTAATTTTGTTTATTCATTCACTAGCTGATAGAGAATTTAGCTGTTTCCATTTTTTCTATTATGAACATTGTGTACTAGTTTTTATAGACATGTTTCATTTCTCTTGAATATATACTTAGAAATAGCATTTTTGGATCTTACAAAGATTAATATTTTAGCACTTTAAGCTTTTCCTTTAGCATTTGACTGTTCTCCAAAGTGTTTAGATTTTATTTAAATTTTATCTTATATCTTTTTTTTCAAGAAGTATTTGAGTTGATTCTATGTGAATACTTAGCTCTGTCATTGTGTTTTCTCTCTGCATCTTTAAGATAACCACTTTTCTTTGGTTCTTTCCTTTGTCTTCTGAAAAAGTGAATAAATATAATAACTGGATATTTTGTCTGCAAATTGGAGAATTTGACTTTATTTGAATTTCATTGCAAACCTTTGCTTTTAGCTACTTGGAAACAGGCCAGAGTTTCTTTCAGTATTGTTTCAACTTCCCTCAATTGGTGAGTATTAGCTTTATCCAACCAAAGAGAGCAGGCTGGAAAAAGGAGTTCCTTAATGTAAAGCACACATATATTAACGCTTCCCTGTAATAAGCAGAGTTAGAGACAACTCTCTGACAAAGTGCAGGTTACTCAGGGATCCTTATGGCTTGGTTTATCTGTGTGCCATGGTACCTTCTGAGCAGACACATGAAGAAAATTTGAGCACTATGAATAAATCTGTCTTATAGCTGGAAAGAGGCTCAAGGCTAGGGGCAGTGATGTCTTTTGGCTGCTGCACCATGAGCAGTCAAGGGCATGGAGAAGAACATGCTCTGGGAAGAATAAAACCTGAGAGATAAAGGGAGTTGAAGGGGCTGTAATATGCATACAACTCTTTTCAAGGCAAGTAGTCTTGGAAACGTCTCAATCCAAACAGCTGTGCAGGTTCAAGGAGAGGTCTTTGGATACTGACGTTTTCTGGTGGAGGTCTGAGACACTCCTTACCTTTCATTCACAGAAGAATAATTCTTTGAATGGCACAAGACACTAGAGACGCAGGGGCATCTGTCTTAGCCAGCTGGGAAGAGCCACCTGGGGCTACTGCCAACACGAAAAGCAGCTGATGGGAACAGCGAGTGTCCAGGGGGAGCATTCTGTGGGAATTGCCTCGAGAGCACTCGCTCTCAGCACCTTCTCCTGGGAGAAGCACTTAAGCATCAATCAGGAGAAAGCTATATTTAGAGGGTACCTTGCAGCTTTTGCCAATTGAGGTTCACTCTTTTCAAGGAAAATGTGGTTAGTTAGCGCAGTCATTTTTCTTTTATTTCTTGTCTTGGATGTGTTTTCACATAAAAGTTAATATGTTCTCCTTTAGAGGGATGTGATGTGATTTATCAAGTCTGGTTTCTGGTATTAAATGCAGTTTAGAAGAAAGTTACATCAATTATGAAAGGTTCTGTATTAAAGTTCTAGAATTTAATCAATTTGGAAACTGCAAGATAAAAATTCAGAAAATAGAATAGACAGAAATTTCTCACACATAAGCACTCTTTTTATTTTTTATTTTTTCATTTTATGTATTTGGTACAGGTCTGACTCATAGTGATGCTTCTGTTTTCAGCCTTTCCAGCACTGGGATTACAGGTGTGTGCCACCATGCTGGGACTCAGTCGCTGACTCAGTGTGACTCAGGGGTGAGGCTGTTGTGGAAAGCGGGACAGGGGATCAAACTCTGGTCCCTGCATTTGCCAAAGCAGGTATTTAGTCCACTGAGCTACCTTGCCAGTTCTTTACAAGCACTCTTGTTCCACATTGATATCTATTATAAGAACATTTCTTCTAACATTTTGTCTAGCCATGTCCCTTCTAAAAATGGTCATTCTCTAAAATAAGGGCTTTCTGTAAGAGAGCATTACCACATCTTATTGAGTTAGCAGGAAGAACATGGAATAGGAATTAGTTAGAACTGACTTTAAGATTCCATTCCAGCACATGATAATGTTGAAGCTTGGCCTGTAAACATGGCTAGCACCTATCCTGGAAACATTTCATCTGCTCGAACTGAGCATGCTATTATGGTATCTGTGAGTTTTGTTCTTAATCCTAGATCATCAGCTCATTAGCTAGAATACAACATTTAAGGCTCAATATTTATTTAGAGCAGTGGTCTTTAATTTGGGGTGGCTTCATTCCCAAGATTGCAATGGAGACAATGTTGGTTGTTCAATTCTGCATCAAAATTAATGCGGTATTCATAACCAGTGGGTATAGGCTAGGTATACTTCTAAATATCCTGACCTGCACAACACAACACCCCCCATCATCCTCAAAAATACTTCGCAAGCCCCAAAGGGCCTTAGTGCTCAGCTTGATACCTTAGTTTAGAGGAAGAGAAAGACTGTTGCTCCCCCTGGAAGATATCCTGCATGAGGGAAAAAGCACTGATGTGTGTGGCAAATATATGTGTCTTATGAGATTGTGTGGAAGAAAAAGAGTACAATATTGAAAAAAGTAAATATTTACTTGAAAAATATGGCAACTGTAAATATGTAAGAATATATTACAAATGTTTGAAAAAATGTGTTATGGAAAGGTTACCTAAAGGCAAGACATAATAACTATTGTAATTCTTTTATTTGGTTTTGAAAATTTTGTTTTATTTTTTAATAAATGAAAAGAAAAATACATACAAAGGGAAGGGGGACTCTGTAAATATTGTAAAGAGCAGTAAAAAGCAAAGCAAAACAGAAACCTAGGTTCACACACAACTCAATCCAATCTCACATCCAATGTTTTTTATCTTTCTGACTTTGGGGCAGAGACAAAAATCTCTCTGGTTTTGCCATTTCACTGTGAAGAACAAAATAATATCGGCTTTTGAAGATGCAAGCTTAAGATTTTGAGGTGATAAATTTCTGAACAATGTACAAAATCTATCAGCGTCAATTTTTTTGGTTTGTTTGTGTTTTTATTTTTTGCTGTCCCAGAACAAAGTTTAGGAATTAGAACTGGGTGAGGGATACAAATTTTTTGTAATAAGAAATTTTCCATTCTAGGAAGAAAATGAGTGAAGGTAGTGAAATGAGCAATTGCAATGCAGTATTGGCCTTCTGGATGTAAATAAATTAATTTATTTGTACATATGATTAAAAATAAACAGAACAGGTTCTATTCCATAAAGGAAGGCTGTGGTTGGGGCCTGAGTTCAATCTCCCGTTCCACCAAAGAAACAAAGGAAGCCCATGGGCAAGCTCTACGATGAAGAGAGATAGAAGAGAAGGGAAGCATTTCCCTTCATTTCTTGAAGGTAGCATTAAGACAGCAGCTTAGATAAGTCTTTGGGTGCTGACCCTACAGGTGAAAGTCCCAACCAAAAGCCAAAGGAGTTCTCTGTGATCCAAAACCAAAGATAACACTGACAGTGGCTAGGAAGCAGTTGTGCACATTAGTTGAAGATGGTAAAAAAATATTCTCAGGGCCTGGATCTGTATTGATAATAATGTTCATGGATACAAAGGAAAATATTGAAGATTTTGTATGCCTGTCTACCATCTGAGAAGTCTGAGAATGTGTTTGGGATTTCACTCAAGAGTACACAATAACAAGGTCTGACCAGACAGCTCAGTGGTCGAAGTGCCTGCTCAGGCAGGTGCAGGGACTGATGTTTGATCCCTGGAACCACGTGCTGTTGGTAACCCTGCCCCTGGGGTTCATGGTGATCCAGCCACAGAGTCTATGCATGGGGGTACATGTCTACAATCCCAGTGCTGGGGAGGCTTAAAACAGGAGGATCACTATGAGTCTGAGCTGTGTAGTGAGACCCTGTATCAAACATATTAATAAAATACATAATAACAATGCATAATTATATAATACATATATATTATATATAAGAATGTATCCTTATATTGATATGAGTATATATAATACTGTATATGATAATTTAGTGTATGATGTAATAACGTGTCAGGAAATCTCTTTGGACTCTACTGATACTCAACTATGATCTGGCACCAATTTTCATAAAAAGAAGAGTGGAGAAAGTTTAGGTCTAGACATGAATTTAACAAAATTCCTCCTTTGTGCCCATAACATACCAGGGGAAGGTCAACCTGAATTTCACCAAGGATGGGGATAGAGTGACCCATCTTTCCAGCCCCAGCTTAACAAAGCAAATCAGAGTTCTGTTGACCTGGTACATATGAGAATTTAGTTGGAGTTGGAGAGTGATTTGCTTTTGAGTTTTTACAGCTGTGAGCAAGTATTGAATAAGATTTGATATTCTAGTTGTTGGCAAGATATTTTGTTCCTCTGAATCTCACATTTCACTCATATAATCTTTGTCAGTCTGCATGGAAAGGAGCAAATTACCACTTTTTATTTTCAAGCTATGTGCTTCCAGCCACTCATATGAAATTTATTCAGACATATTATTTGGTCTAGAAAATTTCCTTTCAAGATAAAGTGTGTCCTTCTCTTGATCCATGCCTAAACTCTGTTATTTTCACTTTTATTTCTTTGGCCTCCTTCTTCCCCCATTTTCAATTTACTAATCCTTTATCACACATCTCATTAGTTACCACAACAGAACTTCTAACCACTTGCAGCCTGTGCTTGAACCATGTTGGTGTCCTGCTGCATCCCTGTCACTCTGCTCTACTCTTCTGGCCACACCGCCTATTACACCCCACTTACACCCCACGAGAGGGCTGTTATTCCTTTCCACAACGTGAGAGTATGAGTGTATGTGTACTGTCCTGCTTTTGTTCAGTGATGGTATTTCCATTCTTCCTCCCACCCTGTCTCTGGGTGGCCTCCCTTATACCCACAGGCAGATTTGAGGACTTGGTCCAGTGTTCCGTTCATATATTGGGATCCTGTTGGCAGGGCTTACATATGTATTTGTACTACCACTTCTTTTTTATTTTAAACAGTGTTATTAGTATATAGTAATATATGATTTATTTGTGATGCATGATAAATACATTCATTGTGGAGAGTTCATACATATCCATATATTGTCCTGACCCATTGTACTTCCCCTTTCTTTCCCTCCCATCCCAAGACCCCTTCCCATCCCTACAAAGTCTGCCCCCCAATTTCCTATTATCTACTTTTTCTTTTGGCCTTTAAATTTAGATGGTATATTTTAGATGTGATTTTTTTTTTACGCTGTCTTTCTAAAACTAATCCTTGAAAGTCTCGGAGAAAAAAAGACCATTGATTTTTTTAAGGTAGTACTGCAAGGACATGGAAGGGTACATTGCACATACACAAGACCAAAGGCTAAATGAACTAGAACAGGCTTGGCATACTCTTTACTCAGAAATAATGTCTATTCATATATTCGATGCTATCAAGCCCTGGCATCCAAGTTACATGGCTTCAGATCGTTTTGCTATGCAAGTCTTTTCTGGTGGGAGATTATTTTCTTCACTGACTTCTAAAATTCCTTTCCAAGTGCAGGGATCTTCATAAATTCAATACTTCTGGGCTTTGTTCCTGTGATTTTCCCTTTGGAAGTGAGATAAATTCTGGTGGATGTTTTTGGGAAGAGGGCCTGACCATGTGTAGCTCAGATCCTCTTTGGCCCTGCATTCTTCCGTAGGGTCTGCTCCGTGGAGAGATTTCAGTTTGCTCCGGCATGCCACATGTGGTATGTGGTTGTTTTGTACTGCTTGTGACTTACCAACCAACTCCATGTCACTTGAGCACGGGGAACTCGCATGCCGGTTGATTTCTATAAGCAGACGTACTGTAACCTTAGCCTGAAGAACAAACATTCTTGGTGTCCCTGTTTATTTTCTCTTTATTGTTCTGAACTTACTTTTAGAAAAGCTTTCTGAGCTCCATAGATGCTCATAAGCTAAGCTTTTTAGCAGTTTGCTCCTTCAGAAATTCTACAATACAATGTCAGACACGTACCTCGTCCACAAAAGGGGTTTGCGTTTCCATCTCTGTTTCCCAGTCCTCTCTCCCTGGTGAGATCACCAAAAGCAGTCACTGGAAATAGACTGCTTTATCCCTTGGGTATCTTTTGCAGATGTTGCAGGTTGAAGGCGATATTCTCCAACTTGAAGTGTTTTCTTGTCTCAAAGCTTCTGACGCTCTTTATTTTTACATCTGCACGGTTAGGTATGAAATGTTAGATAATATTCAAGCATAATTTTAATTACTTTATATAAGAATAAGATATTTAAACACAGTTAGATCCTTATGGTAGCTTTATTAACATTTCTTTTTCAAAATTTTATTTTATTTTATTTTGAAGGGTAAAATCAGAAACAAAAACAGAAAAAAAGACAGAAACAGGGTAACATGTAACAAAAATACATATGCTACAGATGAACATCTTACTAAAATAATTTTAGTTTACTTTTCATGTGCTGAGGTTTATTATATATTTTTTAATGTTGTAAAATAGCTTGGTGTGCTGTAAATATTACTATATAACATAAAATCTGAAAAGTCTTTATAAACTGTCCAGTGTTACTTATTTACAGCATTTTATTATACATATTAGAAATTTATAGCAACGATTTGCTTTGAGTTTCATTTGCTTTGGTAGCCTTTTCTAAATTTCAAGAGAAACAGAGAACTTTCAGGGTTATCTCCTTCTCTGTCCTGTCTTCCTTCTTCGCCTCCTAGTAAGTTTCCCTTTGGAATCTGTTCTTCTTTTCCTTATGGATGATAGATTTTTACAAGGAAAACATCCACGGTCAGATATGGGAGATTGCTGCTATCAGGCTGAGTTTACCACTGGGTGGTTATGGTGTTTTGGTGATTTCTGGATGCTTATGACTCCTGTGTAGACACAAATAAGGGCTGTCACAGTCATCTTGCCTTTCTTCCCAGTATGCCATTGTGCCTTGCCTTCCATAGGACAAGCCAAACAGACAATACTCTAATTGCAAAACCTGTCTTACCTCCAGTAGGAAAATCATGATGAAAAGTCTCAGGTAGGCTGTCTCAGGTAAACTTGCCCTCCACAGTGGTACAGATAGCCTTGAACTGCTTCAGTTCTAGAAACAAAATCAGTTATGGTATTTAGACTTTCTCGTTCCTCACCTGCCTACCATTCTTAATGCATGCAGCTCCCTTCTGTCTGGAATTTACACTTCCCTGGCAAGTTTTTGAGAAAGAGCAGCAAAAGACAGAACAAACATAAAAAGCCTTTTCTGCTACATTTCACTATTAGTTATTAGGTCAACCCTACTGAATGAGGCATGGGTAGCAAGGCAGCTGGTAAGCATAGAAAAATCTATTCAAATTCAGCTTGCGACACTGACAAGGGATGGCAAAGAGACATAAGCAAGCTGGGGGAGACGAATAGGGAAATGGTCCCAGCCTACAAAAGAGGCTCTACACTTGGAGTATTTAATGATGAAAATTGTTGGAAAATGTCAAAGTGTTTGACCTGTGTTTTTAAACATCATTATATAAAGCAGAATAAAAGTGAACCCTCACAAGGAAGAGAAATTTAGAGGAATGAATGGTAGTTTATATTAAGGGAAGACATTTTTGATAGCTAAATGGAAGAAATATGCATTAAGGTAATTAAATATATACTCAATTGCCAGACTGTTAATTGTACTAAAAATAAATATGAAATTTATAAAATTAAAACAGCCTGTGGTGGCTGTTTAAATGATACAGATGTTTAGTATAGAAATTTATTTTTAAAAATTAGTACATCATAATGAACATTAGTTGTCATGTGACATAATATTGAAGTCAGTTGTTGTATGGCATCTTTACTAATGCTGTACTAAACATTTCTGAAATACTATTATACTATAGCAATTCTTAATTTTTATTAGGTAGGAGAAAATTTTCAGGGCAGGAGCAGTGTTCTTGAAGGGTTTAACATGTGAGAAAGGCCTGTGGGTGTACTAATGTACAACTCAACTTACAAAAAACAAAACTTGAATGTGTAAAAAACTTTAAGTTTCAGATATTTTGAAGATTTTCTAGTATTAAAGAATTCTTAGATGACATATTAACACTTTTCCCCCACAGCAAAGTATGCTAACTTAATTTTCTTTAATATGTATTCATGAATGCTAATGTGTTTATAATTTTAATAATTAAAAGATTAAGAGAATGATTCTAAGACACCATGATTTCAGAGTTTTCCTATTGTATATTATTTTATATTATCACATTTTTTTCTCTTTTCTCTAGAACTTCCTGTTTTCTTGGAGTTTACATCTGTATACTGCTCTGGAGACTTGGTGTTTCTACAATGTCAATATAGGGTAATTTTATGTTGACTATGAAGAAATGAAGAATAGCTTTGACTTAAGTAATGTACATAGAAAGGATATTATGTGTTTGCCAAAGGTGTTCTTGAACAATTCAAAGATTTCCTTCAATGACCAAGGCATTTAGGGAATTAGGCTCTGTAGTGTACCACCCCATAGAGGCAAGAGATTTTGTGGGGTCCATATAAGTGCAGGAAACTTCTGCTTTCACAGCTGAATGCATTACAGATTCCAGTATATCCAAGATCAGACTTCTGGTACTCATCAGTCTTTTGCCCATTCCTGGCCTCTCAGAAGCTCCTTAAGAGGAATCATCCTGGCAGTGGGATCTTCCATTAGCTCTCCCTCACTAGGATGAAGTGCATGGCATGCACAACTTAAGAGAGAAAGGCTTTATTCTGGCTAATGGTTTTCGTCTGTAGTCTGTGGGTTCCCAGCAGAAGCAGCACGGTAGAAGGGCATGGGGGAAGAAGACTGCTTGGCTTCAGGCAGCCGGGGTGTGGAGACAAGCAAGGAGCTGGGAACAAGAGTGGACGTGTCCAGCTCACAGTAGGTGTCTTCTCCAACAGCACATCCAGCTAAGAACTCACTGATGGATTAGTCCACTGATTAATGGAACGTGCCCACGATCTAGTCATCTTCTACTATCCCATGTCTGAACACGTGAGCCTTTTTAGCTGAGGCCGTGACAACCTAGCATGTTTAAGATGTATGTTCTTATGTCTAAGAATTGCTGTGATAAAGTGCTGAAAGCTGAGAAACTTAAATACCACAAGTTTATTGTCACATTTTTTGGAATTTAGAAATGTAAAATCAAGGAGTGAGCAGGTTTGGCTCCTTCTATCCTATGAGTGAGAATCTGTTCCCTGACTTTCACCTAAGCTCTGGTGGTTGGCTTGCGATTTTTTGGTGCTTTATCTCCATCCCTGGCCTGCTGGTGATATGCCAGTCTCCCTGTTGCTTTTGTCCCAATTTTCCATTTTATTACCCACAACATGCCCCCTCACTGTGACTTAATTTTAAATAACTATATCTAGGGTAACACTATTTCCAGAATTGCACATTCTCAGACTCAAGATGTTTAGATTTTAATATATACTTTCTGTTTGGGTAGGGCCACAAAATTCAGTTCATATCAAAATATTTAGACCAGTAGTTTGGGAATTGGGTAGAATGCAGAGTGACAGGGCTGTGGTCAGAGAAGTAACAGTACTCCAGCTCCCTCCCCCATCTCTGGGGGAGGCATTTGGAAACCCTGGTGAATGTTTAAAACTTGAAATCCTGTACATTCTGTTTTTCTCCTATATGTATGTAGCTATGATAATGTTTAGTTTGAAAATTAGGCCTGATGAGCGATTAGCAAAAATAAATAATTATAAAATAGGGTAATTATACCATAATAATTTTTTCAGTGTAAACACTCTTGAACTTTGGGACCACTATTAAGTAAAAGAAGACATACTTGAACTCAAGTGTTGGGATACTGTAATGCTTTAGCTACAGTAATAGTTTAGCTCATTGAGGTAGCTACTTAGTGACTAACAGGTTGATAACGAGTACAATAGTGATGTGCTGGACCAAAGGATGATTCACACTGAGGACAAGGGGAAGCCAAAGGGTGTGAGATTTCATTGCACTGTTAAGAATGGTCCACAACTTAAAACTTACAATTTTCTTTTTGACCTTCTTTTTTTCAGACTGTTATTGACTATAAGTAACTGAAAGCCCCAAAGCCAAGTAAAAGAAGACCACTGTATATGGTTGAGAGACTTTAGAGTCATCATAACTCTGAGCATTTCAGCATTTTGAATGGCAGAGTGACAGGAAGTAATTTTTAAAAATCTAACTCTGGTTGGTAGATTGAAAAGAGACTGTCAGCAGTAAAGGCAAGAAGACAGCATAGATCATAAGAAGTCAGAGAGATACGCGATATACTTATCGCTGGAGCAGTAGAGTTGCTGTCAAGTCGTCAGTTTCAGAACTACTAAGAATTTTTAAGGTTGGTGGAATAAAATTTATGGAACTCATGTAGAGTATGAAAGAAAGAGGAACCAAAGACGATTTTAAAATTTTGCTATGTGTGTTGAAAAGGAAAGGGTTGCCATGTAATGAGTAGAAAATAGATGGGTGTAGAGCTGAAAAACAGCCTTGGACTCCTGTTGTTTGTAGCTTAGGTCTCCTGGATTTCAGAGCTTCTATGTGGTTGTGTCTTCCTGTCTTTTTGAGGCATGTATTTGATCTTTCAGATCACAAATCCCTGCCTTGAGAGTGATTTATTTTTTGTCTTTAACTCATCTTTGTATTGTACTTTTCCTCTATTATGATTTTTCAGTTATATTAGTCACCACTTAGCAAAAGAGTCATTGCTCGCCATGAAGTTTCAGAGAAAAGTGACCATTTGATCCTCCCAGTTATTCATTCTTTGTCATTGTATTCTTTCTTTCCATAGTCCTGCAAACAAAGAAGAACAATACAGTGCGGTGTAATATACTGACTTAAAAAAAACACAAAAACCCTTTTGTACTTCTCTTATTAATATGCTCAAAAATTTCCTCTTCATGGAGACACAGAGGAAAGAGATTGATGATGTATAGTGTGCCTGGTGACAGTCACATGGAGAGAAAACTTTCTCTTGGGCTCTCATAGAGAGCAAACTGGTCAAGCAATGTCTGTGACTCATCCACATGGATGACATAGACAAAGGATCTACAGCATAAGGTACAGGATTACAAGGTAAACCCTGAGGGGACTTCACTAACCTCATCAGAAACAAAAGCTACATCTTTTGGTATGTAGGTCTTGCTCTATTTCGGTCTTAACCATCTAGCAGAAAAGTATAAAATTGAGGTATATAATGTGGAGCCATAATAAAAGTTGAACTGTAAATGGTTACAGTCAACAACTTCTTCAGACAACTCACTATTATCGTGGAATGCTGCACTATGTTGGATTGGGTCACCGAGTTCAGGCACCTAAATTGGTTTAATGACAGTGCAGTGCCCATCTTTGACAGGTCTAGGCAAAAAAAGGGGTATAGAAAGGAAGAATCATGATGTGTGTGTATAAACAGTACAGTTAGGATAAATATGCCATGCTTCTGCATAATTCTATGAGAAGTAAGACTTGCACTAATAGTGTTTGGACAAGATATTATGTCGGCTTCTAGTACTATGGACAACCACTAGGAAAATAACAAGGTAGAAAGTATTAATTATTGAATCTGTGATATAATTCAGGTATAAAAAAGTAAGATAAGTAAACAGCTACACTCTTAATTCACTGATTGGATACATCTGCTATAATAATGGCTGTAAGTTTAATATCATCTATGCACCTTGTATGTTACCAAAACATTATGAAAACAGTTTGCAGTGTACTAATTTATCGAATCTGTTCCATTAATTTTTCTTGAAACTGTCTCATTGCTATTTGTTCTTCAATAAAATAAATAAAAAATTTAAAAAATGTCCTCTTCAATTTATTTAAATAATGCCATTTAAAAACAACGTACATAAGAATATTCTGCATTGAATAGCCTTCTTTTAAAGGGTCATCACTCTTCATATTATGGTCATAACCATTTATGGAATAGCTCTGACCACTGAGAAGTGTATAATTTCTTAATCCTAATATGAAGGGCCAGCAGTATAGCTCAGCAGACTAAACACTTGCTTAGGTAAGTGCAGGGGCCGGGGTTCCACATGCCACACCAGCCCTGTCTTCGGGTGCACTGAGCAGGTGATGAAGTCTGGGCGTGGTGGCACAGGCCTGTAATCCCAGCACTAAGGAGGCAGAAATCAGGAGGATCACTGTGAGTGTGTAGTGAGACCCTGTAAAAAAAACAAAAACAAAAAACTAATATGAGAGAGAAAAGGCACCTAATTAAACAAAGAAAAAAAACAATAATAGATATACCAACAAAAGTAATGAGTCAGTACGTTCATTTTTCTAGGACTTTAACAAATTTCACAATGATTTATTTGTTTAACTCTGTCATGGTTCTCAGTTTTTCTCTTAGCTTTCCTTCTAGGATCACTAACCTTCTTTCCATGGTTATATCTTAGATAAATGAAGCCCTCACAGAGCCACAATGACATGTTATAATGCACTAACCCATTTGCTATACATTGTCTTAGCAAAAGTATCACTAGGACTGAGGCACCCACCCCCTTTGTGTCTATGACAAGATGTGAGGTGTGACTCCCTCTTCTCTCTTGTACAGACTTCTGCAAGTTGCATTTTCAGTTCAGTTATTGAGTTATGAGCACAGATCAGAATTTTTTCAAACATTGCTGTTCCAGTAGTGGAAAGTAGAGTCTTTTGACAAGTGAGACAAAACTGTAAGTTTGAAAAGTTATAAGAACAAATTAATCCACTAAATTTGGTTCCATTGAAAATTGCTTTTCACATGCAACTGCCATTAAATGAGAAGTATGTTAAGAAGATGTTATATATTCATAATTGTGTTACACCATGAGCATGTTTCACAATATTAAAATAAATTTTTTGGAAAATAGATAAAAAGAACAGATTAATAAGATGATAAGAATTAAGGCATTCTTCAAAAATATTAAAATAAGGCTTCAGGAAAAGGATGATATTGTTTTGTGAGGTCAGTGAGAGAAAATCTAGTACAGCATACTATTTTCATAGCGCTCATGATGAAAGGGAGAGATACTATCGGATAGATGGCATGTACAACATGAACTAAAGAAAGGACACACTAGAATTCTCAACTCTTCTGTCATTTACATAGTGCCCATAATGGTACTTCTCTTACATTGTTAAGTATTCTTTTGGCAATGTATCAGAAAATATTATTTTTCATGTATTGCTATGTCAGTTTTTATAATATCCTATTTTTTTTTAACTCTGAGAATAAAGCAATAAAATCAAATGAAGAAAATCATTGCTGAGCCCAGTGACAATAAACAGTCAGTAGTCTAAAATATTACAAAGTTTTCAACAGCTAAGTACACTTTTTTTTGTTTTGCCAAAAGGGAAAATAGGTCCTTCATTGAGTTTTGAAGGTGAATCAGGCCTGCTAGGAGGCCTAGTGATCAAGCTACTATCACTAGCTCTGTGTGGGTTTTGCTGCATTGCAAAGTGAGTCCAGTGGACTCACAGGGTTTCCCAGTGGTGTGCATGAAGTTTGGGTAGAACTAGGGATGAAGCTCTGTGTTTTTATAAATGCATTTTACTTTCTTAAGGTAATATTATCTTTTGAAAGCTCATGAAAATAACATCTATTTTTAAGAAATGTTCCCAAACTGAATATCATATCCCAGAGGGCAGCTGCAGTCAGGTCATCGCGGCTCAGAAGGTATCAAGAAAGATTGGATTGAGCTTATTGAAGGCTTTGAGGAATTTAGAAAGGTTCTCAAATAGTGTGAAACTTATATCACAGATATTGATATTTGAGGAGGACTATGTTGTCAATAGATGGAGGTCATGTCACAGGATAAGAATGTGGTTGGCAGAACTTAGCCTGATCCTCACAGTACTAGAGATTTTCCACATGGGCAGGTACAGGGAGTTTACGGTTAGCTGGTTTGGCGTACTATTGACCTCTTTTTACTGGACCGTACCTGAAATTGTACACCGTTCTCTCAACTTTGTCTTTCACAGGGACTCAAATTTCTTACTTTCTTCTTCCTATCTCTTGTCTTTCATATTCCTATTCTTAGGACGTTGAGTATTTATGCCAGCTTTTCTTCTTACAGAGAAAGAAACTGTAACTTTATAGTTTTTTTTCCTAACATGATGCTGTAAATCCCTAGAAAGTTAGGAACTTAGTTGAGGAACAGGGACACAATCCTAATACTACGTCGACATAAGACTATCTAACAATATTCACCATAACCACGGAGCACGTTTGTTGAGATTATTTACATGAGCTTCCGGGTACACGGGAAGAAGTGTGGTTTTCTCTGTTACGCTCATGTTGTCTTCAGGCTGTTGTCTTGTGGTGCCAGGTTCCCTCCTGTTCCTCCTTTCCAGAAGATGGTTTATGGAGATTAAAGTTGGCATGATGAGATGTTAAAACTCAAATGGATAAAGTGACCTTAGGAACTCTCCAGCAGTATTTAGGTGGGCTTATTAAAAAGACTGCAATGTGGAGTGTGTCAAAATGTTTTGTCTCCCAGTGGAGTCAATTTAGAAGCTCCATTTTCTCTAGTCTAAATGAAATGCCATTATGTTTTTCTCTCAACTAAGATTTGGGTCTCTGTGGGGTGCACAAAGCCAGAAACAGAGGAGGAATCCCCAGAGGAGCAGGTCTTTTTTGTTTTTAAATCAAGCACACCAAGTGTGTATGCTCCTAAGTTTTACAGCCATAACATGATGTCATTTTCACATAAAACATCTTTGAGGCAGTTTGTATTGAAAGTTTTATGTTTATTCCTATGACAAAAATCTATTTCAGTGACTGCAGGCTCTGCTTTTGGCACAAAAGTTTTTGCTGTGCTGTTCAATCTGAATCAAGCCATATTCTTGCACCTGCTGTCTGCGGCTGCAGTTCCTATGAAGCTGCTACTTTGTCTGGTTCCTTGCTGACATAAGTGCTTGCCCCTCAAGACAGGCACTGGCGGGGACCCACATATTTAGCAATCAGTAGGGATTATTTCAGAAAGACAAAGAATATGAATTCTAGTCACCTTTTGAACTTCTGAAAGTGAAAGTGCTAAATTCTAAGTTTAGAGGGCCTAGGAAGGAATTAAGTGAAATGAACGGAATACGGAGAGTGAAAGAATAAATATTAAATTCCAAAAAGCTCAATAGTGAATTTTTGTTCAGTTAACTTAGATCAGGAGGAAAAATGTCTATGGTATCTATTGTTCCAGGAAAAAAGCGTTTGCTCCCACTCTAATAAAATAGGCTTTCTGGATTTCATTCTGTTCAGTAAATGAATTTAAATGTTAAGCTGAACTCTCTGGTCAGAGTTTGTACATAAGAAGAGATAGAGCTCAATTGGCACACTTATCTAAAAAAAAGAAGTAACTTAAGACAGTTCCTCATGTCCCACTACAGGGAAGGGGAAACCAGAGGCCCTCTCTGGGTGTTGGCAGACTCTGGCTAAGGGTCACTTTGTCTCTGTATCACATCTATCTCAGAATACAAGTATTCTGACATTGGCAAAATTTGCATCACACCAGAAGATGCTTGTAGGAGATATCAGGAAACAAAACACCTTGCCATTAGAGAGCGTTTACTCAGGTAGTGAATTTAACACTTCACACTGTTTATCCAACCTGACATTTTCACCATACTGGATCAATCTGAAGAAAGTTTGCTAGCTCAGTAAGTTACAGAAAAAGACCCAAAATGAGTATTAGAAGTAGCAAACTTTTCCTGAAGATCCTTTTCAACAAAGATCATTACAGGTGAATTTTTATTTACAAGAATCAACAACTTTTAGTTAGCTGCTAACCCTCTTGCTAGGCTTATGAAATATCAACTTTGTGCAGTAGATTTCAAGCAAATGTCCATTTTATTAGTCATTCAAATGAATATGTAATCTCTTATCATAGTGAATTTAGTGGACCACATGCTGACTTGATCAGTTTTCTTGCTTAACTCTACCAAAGAAGAATGAACTTCCTGCCCTGGGCCACCAAAGTGCCAGGCCCACATCCTAATATTAAAACTCTAAAATTTATTACTTTAATTTTTAGAGGTAACATAGAAACAGTTATCACAATATATTTCTATTTAAAGCTCCGGTATTTAAATCACTAAATAAGTGGAAGTGAGTCATCAAATATGCGAAAGTGAGTGATACATACAATAGCTCTGTGATTTTTATGCTTGCTTTTAAACCCACATAATGGATGCAGCACCTTTATGCCCCTTTTATATTCTCTAGGTTTCTCAGAGTGGCTAGCACTCACATTGTTAATCCTAGAACCTTTGAGTTTACCATTATAACATAAATCAATTTGAGCATAACACACTGTAGATCCATCCATCTTTCAAAAATTCTTGACCATGGGTACATGAGTCTTCATGGGGACATCTAAGCACAAACCATAACATTCTGCCTCTCCCCCTACAAAGGCTGATATCTCTTCACTTAGTCTATCTGTAAGAGTTGCCAAAGTTCTAATAGTTTTAGTGTTGCTGAAAAGGCTAAACCCAAAGTCTCCTTTGAGATTTAAGGAAATCTCTTAGCTTTAAGCCCCTGTACAAATAAAAAGAAAGTCAAAAATTTCGTGTATTCGGTGGTACAAGATAATCAGTTCCAATTCTGTCAAGACATAACACACATCATTCCACCAGCACTTCTGGTGGTTGGAGCTCATAGCTTCTTTCTTTGGCTAGCTTTGCTTGTTCCTCAGTGCTTTCCTTCTATGATCCGCATTGCTGGCTTCTCCTACTTTCCGTGGTCTCCTCTGGACCTTTAGCTTCACAATCACAACTTTACACATGCCCTTTCAGAGGCACACTGCCTGGCCTGCAAGGCCTTCTGTAAACAGGGTGAAAAGCTTTCTGACCTCACAACTCTTGCATTTTTCATGTGCCTGAAACACACATCATGTGGATGGCTCGAAGGTCTACTGCTATCTGGAGCAGTAGTCAAACTTAATTCTCTCTTGGTTGTGGGGGTTTGAATGCCTAGGTGCTAAACATTCTTAATCCCACCCGGAGGAAAACAAGAATTTCTAGGCCATCACCATTCTGAAACGAGTTTGCTGGAGGCTCTTTTCCAAAGCAGTCTCTAACTTTTGCAACTTTGGGGCTGTGGAAGGGCAGGTCATCTTTTTTATTCTCTTGTTCCCTCTCAGCAATCAAGATCATTTCTATTTTATCTTTGCGGTCCATAGCTCTTCTGGAGCTTCCTTTGCAGCCAAACTCAAAATGTTTTAAATCATTCTGCTGGGCCCTTTGATCTTCATTTACAACATAAATCTGGTTAAAAACCCCTAACAGCAGCCGTGTCACAATTTTACCATACACCACCTTAAAGTTTCTTTTGCAAGATTAATTAGTCTGCCACCCTTAAACTCTGTCTCAGGTGAAGTCTCTATATAAGAACAAAATGCCAACAAACTTTCTGTCAAGACATAATGCATATCATCTGGAGTTCAACACCCACTATAGTCCTTTCCAGCAGGAACTTCCCCATCCTGGTCTTTTCCAGGGATATTTTTATGGCATTCTGATCGATCACATGAGGTTTAGAGGGAACATCTAAGTGCAAATCTTAAAAAGTAGTTTGGTCACAGTGTAAGTTCAAGTCCTTGCTGTGTTTATTCTTAGCTATGTGACATTAGGCACATCCCTTATCCTGTAGCATCTCTATTTTCTCATTTTTCAAGGTTACATGATAATGATGCTTATTTTCAGCTCCTTCAGAAGATTATATTAGTGAATAGATGCAAAACTGTCAATATATTGACTTCTGTTAAGAGTTAGAATGCCTAGGCAATATTTATTTTAATGTTTTAATGGAGACTCTCGTTTAAATCATGGAAAAATTAATGGTTTAAATAAGTGAGAGAAATGATAACTTAAATGTCCATGGAGGCCTACGATAAAGTAGGTCATATAAAATGCGAGAAAGTACTTTGTAAGTTGAGAACAGCTTTAACACTAGTGATAATAATTATATCTTAAAATTATTTTACACCAATTTGGTCTTTAATATATCATTTTTTGTATTTTTTCTTTTACACATATATACTCAGAGACTCTGCTTTTTTTAAAGACTTTTGTTAATGCATGACTAATGTTTACATATCTTCTGTGGAATGGTACATGCACATAACACATCTTAATTCTTTTTCCCATTTCCTTGGCCTTCACTGCTATTGAAACCACAGAAAGAATGGTAGAAATGCAAGGACAGCCCAAGGCATTTCTTTCAAGGGTCAAAGTCCTAGACTAAAAAATACGTTTATAAAAGTACAAGTTGTAAGCAAATTGGAAAGGACATCAGTGTGTGAGGTGACAGTGGGAATTGGTAAATGAAGCTCTGCGGCTGGGAATTAGGTTTTCAGTGTAAGAAGTGCCTCAGCTAAGTCATGACGTGAGGGAGCAGGGGAGAACTGGGCTCTTCTTCAAGCCTCTGTTACCACTGAACTCAAGATGACCAATGGCAGGATCAAAGGAAGACTTACCTCGAGATGCTCTCTTTTTTTTTTAAGTTTATGGATAGTTTATTACATTTCAGTAAGTATATCATGATCAATAAAGCAAAAGTTAAGGACAATGAGCTCATTACCAAGCCAGTTATTGATTCTCAAGTTCCAAAACAGAGTAGTACAGAAAGGGTATAAAGAAAAAGAGATGTGTGTGTGTGTGTGTGTGTGTGTGTGTGTGTGTGTGTGTGATAATTTTAAATATCTTAAACACACTTAAAGAAATTATAAGATACAAAGCTATTTTCATCAGCTACTCAAGATGTTTAATTAATTTTTCACTCTTAAAAATATTGTCACAGGAGTTCACAAAAACACATTACCTTTTACCTACTCAATTATTCTTTCAGTTTCTCTTATACACCTTCTTCTGATTTTAAAAAGCTTGTTGACTGTCATATCTTATGTCATTGTCTGTTTCAGCTCAAAGTGCCATAATAAAATATCACAGACCCAGTAGTTTAAACAAAGAAATTTATTTCTCACACCTCTGGAGGCTCAAAGTTTATACGGCCTGTTTCTAGGGATACCCCTTTTGGCTTGGTGAGGGGCACCTCACTACTTTCTCCAAAGGTGGGAGAAGACTGCTCTGTCTTCAACACAAACCCCATCACGTGGGCCCCATCTTCACACACTCATCTCAACTCTAATCTCAATTCTAATCACCTCCTGTACAAATACTGTCACAGTGGGGGTTAGCACTTGCATGTATGAATTTAGGGGAAGACCGAAATACCAATACACAACATGTGCTAACAGGAAAACTGATAATGGCTCCAACTGATTAAAAAACAAAAACAATCAATACCATTTAATTAAAAAGCTATTCCTGCAGAAAGTTTCCTTTTTATTCCTTTAATACTATCTAATTCAACAGAAAAAGAACTTCCCCAAATGTTTTATGAACAAACATTAATTCTATGAAATTTTTGACAAACCAAAGGTGGAAAAATTCATGGTTTTGGTAAAAGTTGAGAAAAAGAGCACTTATCTGTCTTTGTAGGCATGTTTAATGAAAACAACTATAAATAGTCTTTGTCTTATTTCCGTATGAACTAAAGTTTATTTTTTTAAACTTTTTAAAACAATCTTGCCAAGTGTGATGGCGTACTCCTTGGCAAGCCCAGGCAGGGGGAGTACATGAGTTTCAGGTCAGTCTGGGCTACACAGTGAATTCATCTCAGCTTGACCTCCCTAGTGAAGCCCTGTCTCAATACACCAACAAAAAATCAATTTTAACTGACACATAGTAATTGTACATATTTATAGGATACTGAAGATTTTTAAAATATTCTAAGCCATTTTGATGTTCATGGGAAGTAATACAATGCACAATAACATTCCCAAATTACATTTTCATAAAAATCGAAAGGAATAGTATATCACATATTCTTTCATTTAAAATAGAGAGAACTGGGCTGGAGCTGTACTCAGTAGTAGAATATTCAAGATACTCTCATGAGAATACTTGTAGTTGAGCTTCCCTTTGCTCTTTGAGAAAGGCATGGAAGAACGTTGACAGAGAGTATCTCTGTCACTGTTCCATTTCCCAGACAGAATGTTGAGCATCCAGAGCTTAGAGGAGAGAGTTTTACTTAGGTTCACAGTTTCAGACTTCTTTGTCTGTACATGGTTGACTGGCTCCAAGGGAAAGCAGCAAAAAACCCTCTTCTGAAGAAAACTGCTTAAGTCATGGCTGCCAAAAAAAAAAAAACAGAGTGAAGGGAAGGCCAGGGAAAGAGATAGACTCTTCTAGGCCATGCTCCCTGTGGCCCACCTCTAATTAGATCCAACTTTCTATAACATACTCAGCTGGTAACCTCACCATGGACAAGTCCACTAATTAGTGTAGCAAATCTGTAATCCAGGCATCTTCCAAAGGACTCTGAAAGTACATTCTTTGAGCGTAAGAGAAACTTAGGGGAAAGCTTAGCTCTAAATTGAGAGAAAAAGAAACAATTGAAAGAGAGAGAGACAGAGAGAGAGAAAGAGAGAGAGAGAGAGAGAGGGGAGACCTATATGGATCCGAACACTAGAAGTGGTATGGAGGTTTTAAGGAATAAACAAGATGTTCAGACTCCTTAGAGGGAGGCTAGATCCTACCAGTAGTGTTGATGCCTTCCCCATTCAAGTATGGAAGAATGTCAGAATAAAAAAGAGAAGAGATGGATGCCCTCAAGAAAAGAGATAAATGAATAAACTTACTGAAGCTGTCTTCAATTAAGTATATTTCCTTAACTTAGAAAACCAAAGCCTTTAGAAACTGCTGCAAAGGCAGCTTGAGCTAGAAACTACACAGTTATAGAGACCACACCGTTATTGAATGATCAGTTTGTCATACCTTTGAGCTTTCTGTATTGAGAATTTAGGCACACATGAATGCATACATGCATACCACAGAGAGACAGAGAGAGAGAGAGAGAGAGAGAGAGAGAGAGAGAGAGACAGACAGACAGAGACAGAGACAGAGACAGAGACAGAGACAGAGACAGAAAGAAAGAACACTTGTATCACACTACATTTTAGATAACAAAACCAGGATGCTGTCACCCATTCACATCCTGGATGGAAAAGAGCTGCTGCACTGAAAAGACTATGAGGTCGGCCTACAATAAAAGCCTGAGTAAAGAGTGGATAAATCTACATAAGAGGATTCTCCTTATCAGCCTTGTCAGTAGGCATGGAAAAGTGACCCAATCAAGAGCAGTAGCCAGTTTTGGTGACATAGCATAATCATCATTTTTGTCTCCTGCCTGTTTTTCTGACCTACACTTATTGACATTGTGGTCTAGAAAATTCTTAGTATTTAGGGTGCCTGTTGTGTCCATGTAGTATATGTAATAGACTTCTTGGTCTTTGTTACTAAATACCAGTGATATACCTTTCATCCTTTTGTAATAACTAAAATTATCTAGAGGCCCTCATAAATGTCCTCTGAGGGGCATGATCATTACCATTTGAACTACCATTCTATAATATAAATTCTAACTATATAATTGTCTCCTTGACTATAAAATAGAAAACAAAGATATCAGCACTCTGCATGTAGGACAGATAAACTGAGGAAGGTAAAATATAACAGATATGAAAATATCTGAAAAGGGAAGACAAGTGGTTTCATATTTCAGAGAAGTAGCTTTTAGAGTTTTTACTTACATTTTCATTTAGAAATCAAAGTTAAGTAAATGTCACTGAAAAATCAAGCTCTTGCTCGGGAGAACTGCTATTGAATATATTCTGATAAAGCTTTCTGGTTTATCTAAAATACTGCCTTTGATCCTTCCTTCTGTGTCCTATTTCCCAAGCACTTAATCACATTTGTTGTTCATGTTCAGATTGCTTCCAAAGTTTGCATATTGGGATAAAGCCTGGGGAAGTTGATAAAGAAAAGTTAAAAAAGACTGAAGAGATCAGAGAGGAATTCCTAGACTAGACCAAGATTAAGATATCAAAAAATTTTACTAAGAAGTGCTATAATGAAATAGCAAGGAAGCATGAAACATTGATGGGTCCTCTTACATTTCATTTTGAATTTGGTAAGATGTAGTAAAGCAATATTAAGATTTAAAAGTTTTGAGATGGATTAAAGAAAGAATCTAAAATACCATTGAATTAATGTGAAGAAGTAGGCAGTAAATCAGAAAAAAGTAACTCTGCTGTCATTCTTATGTACTGTCCTGATTTTACTCTTAAGCAGAGTTTTATTTAAGTTTCAAAATGAAGAAATTATATAAATCTTTCATTCTCAGGGAAACTGAGACTCACAAATGCTTCTATTGCTTGGAACTGTATTCAGCTGTCCCAAGGCACATTTGCAGTTTACTGTGGCACTATTTTACATTGTCACAACGACAAACCTCTACTGTTTTAATAATTTGGATGATTTATAGGATTGTGCATAAAAATCTCAGTGTCATCATCATGTTATCTGATTTGCGCACTTACCTGTTCCCTTTGAGTTAGGATTTGTGCCTGCTATTAATTCAGCAACTTTCACTACAAAATGCCTACCCTATAATGAGTTCCCAGGTGACATGCAAACTCTATCATTCAGGTAAGATGAAAATTGATATGTTTTTCTTTACCAGGGAAGTAATGTAATATCAGGATTCAATCCATGGTTACATTAGGAAAATGGATGTAACTGTGCTGAAATGCCACTGGACATATGCTGGACCTCTCCTTCCAGATGAAAATGGGAAAGTGACTTTTGCCTTTTTTATTAGCCAATATGTGCTGTCACGTGTCTCACCCTAGAGCAGTTTTCTGGCCTGGAAACTTTACTTGGTTAGAATTTCATGTTTCATGACTCATCTGAGCACACAGCTCCTGAAACTTCTGCTATACTGGCCAAACAAAAACAGGCTGAGACTATTTCAGCACTCGCTGAATGTTTAAGTTTTCTACAGATGCAGTCTCCTAACCTCCATAATTTCTTTTTAGCATGAGGTAGCTGGAATCATTTGCCTACCAGATGTGCTTCCAAAAATTTATTACGTGGCATTCCTATTACTTTCCATGACATTATTATTGATGTTTGCTGTGGAGGCATATTTTTTAAAGGATGCTGGGAAAGCACCTGGTGAAGTTACCTAGTGTGGTTCCAGAAGTGATCCTAAGGCTTATTTACTCAGTGCTCCCATAATCCAATAATGGATACCCTGGAACAACTGCTCAAGGGGTGAACACAGTAGTTCCTGTTTATTGCCTTTATGGAGAAATGTGGGGTAGAATTCATAACTGCTATTGTTTATCTGCTATATGCATAAAACAGTGTTTTTTTAAATGCTTTGGGTAGTGAAAAAATAAAGTTGTTATGCATCCTATATGCCTTACCCACAAAACATTTTAAGGAAAAGCTTAACCATAAAACAGAATGTCTCATTTCACTGGGGAATAGGCTGACATTTTAGTGACTTGTCATAAATAGTGCAGTGGGACTAAGTAAACTGAGTTTAATGATGAGTTTTACAAGGTAGTTTGTTCCTTCTTTTTGGGCTCAATGACCTTTTCCCAAAGGAGGTATTTATGGGAAATCTACATCTCTCTTTTATATTCTTCTGCAGCGTTAGCTCACTAACTAGGAACAGAGGAAACAAGGGGAAATAAAGCAAAGCACTGAGAAGTGAGAAAGGAAAGGGAGGAGTGAAAAGGGAAGAAAGAGAGCCCAGAATGCTTTCACCAAGTGAAAGAAACAGAAGACAGCTTTGAATCCCTGGAGGGGAACAATTCGAGTTAGAATTTGGGGCTGAGGGGATAATTAGCAATAAACCAGTGTGATGGGGGTTCTTGATTCTTCCTCTACACTCCATTGCTCCTCGGTAAATGATGCCACCAGCCACAGAGCTGCTTGGTGTAAAACCCGGACATCTTCCATGGTTGCGGTCCCTTGTTCCCGCTCCTTTCCTACTCTACCATTTCATTTTTTCACTTTTCCATCTAGTCATTTCCCTTCCTTTCAAAGTATATCTTATCTCTCTTCCTTTATAGAACACTTTTTATTTCTAGTCACCATCATCTTTTACTGTGGCTGCAAAAAAATGCTTACCAGTTTGTCTCCTTGCTTCTATTCTTGATACTTATAACACACGTGTCTCCACAGGGTGGCAACAGGGTCTGTGCACAGCTAGTTCTGTGCTGTTCTCCAACATGGAAAAATGACTTCTTAATGCAGTTAGAATAGACACCTAATTGAGAACACAATTTACATAAACATACAAATAAAGAGTAAAATGGAAGAAAGATCAATAGGAAGTAGGGAGAAGTTCAAATACTTTCCCATATTATATATTTTGTTGTTTCAAAAATATTTTAATATATATGCTAATATGTTTCATTTATACTACAGGTTTATCTTAGATCGTTGAAGAGAAAGTTGTGTGTTATTATCTGTTTGCTTCTCATTTGTTAGAATCTTTTCAGCTTATTTTGTCTCGTGTTTTCTTTTATTGCTTTTTTTTAAACAAACATTTACTTGAGAGAGAATATAGCAGTAATTGACATGACATTAGAAGCAGTATGCATTTTTATTTATTTATTTGTTTGTTTATTTATTTATTTATTTTAGAATTCTTTTTATTTATTTATTTTATTGAGAAACAAATAGCAATGAGACAAATCCAATTAGTAGGACAGTTTCAATAATTAATACATTGCATATTGTTTTCTTCTTAGTGGTATTCATAGTACAAGATGTAGACATGATATCCTGTGCAAGCAATACTAGTACAAATCTTTCTTCTCACTGAATGAAGAGAAAGTAGCTGTATATCTATCCTCACTATTTTGTATATAGAGATACAAATGGGTCCTTCATTTGTATCCCCTTTTTTGCTTAGTTTTTTCAGAGATGGGTATTCTATTGCCATTTAAATATTGTAGGTGCATAAATTCAGTAAAATAACCCAATACAGTCCAGTAGTCCATAATAATAGTGGGTTATTCGTAGGAGTGGCAATGTCAGAAGTTGCAATAGTATATATTTATGATGCACAAAATGATGTTTTGATGCAGTAGTGAGCACATTACCATATCACATAATTATCATTTTATGGTGAGAATTTTTAAATCTCTATTATCAATTTTCAAATATAAAATACTTTATTAACCACAACCCCCATGCTGTTTGAAATTGTCCTATTAACTAGCTTTGAAACTGTCTCATTGATATTTGTCTCTCAATAAAATAAAATTAAATTTAAAAAAAGAAAAAGAAAAAAAACAATATTATGACAGATTTGAGAACAGGTAGATATGCCTGTCATCATATTGATATTGTATACTATAGTCACATATTCAATTTAAAAAATATTTTCAGAATGACTGACAAAGTAAAACCCAATTCTTGGATTAGCTCTGAGATTCATCTTCTGTTCATGCCGCACACTGGGATTTAGCAAGCTAAAATAAGGGGATCACAGATTGATGAGGGGGAAAAAGACAAAAGACACAAAGTTTGATCTAGTTCTCTATAAAAACCAGAATTCAGGCCAAAACTAAAAGAAGGAGCAAAAGAAAGTACTTTATGACTTGAAGACATTTATCATACAGGAGTATACATTTAGAAGACCAGAATGACAGGCATTCTAAGCATGACCCTAATATTACACATTGCTATCTTCAGTGCAGTTGCTTAGTTCACAGGCATCAGCATATATAGTCAGGATGAGAATCCTGCCAACTAAATGCTAGTTTCAAAAACCTGATGGAGATTCTCAGGACCATTGCCTTAACCATATTGTGTATATAAATGTATAATTTTGCCCCGCCATGTTTCCTAGCTTTTCTCCTTGCCCTTTCTTCACTGTTCAATTCTTAAGTTCTTGCTATCCATCTAGTTTGTGTTATATTTTTCAATTTTTATGTCTCGTACTTTGAGTAACTACTCTGAAAATAAAAGTATGCTATTTTAACTATTATTATTTTTTCTTTGTTTGATATAAAATTTGTGTTATTTTTTATGAAATAGAGAAAAGACTCAACTGGTTTGTAAACATAACACCTGTATTATGATTATTACTATATGTGCTATATATATGTTCATGCATACACAAACAACATAAATAGTCTAGATGGAAGATCTTGTAGTAAATTGTTAGTAATGCAGTCAGATATCTAGAATTTTCAATTTCCAAGACATTTTATAGAAATGAGTTCAATTTAAAATCTTGTTAAGTTATGAGAAGAAATTTTTAGATCTTGAAGTATAAAGCACATCATAATTTTCCTGCCCTAGTTTATAGATGTTGATTATTCAGTAATTTAAATATTCATTTACATTTGAGGAGACCTGGCTATGTGTTTGGCAGAGAACTAGAGGCTGAGATGAAAGAGATAATCCTGAACTACAAGGAATTTAGCTTTCAATGTGGATGAAGTTACAAATAGCAAGTCCTTAGATTTATATCCAAACCCAACTTTGATTCTCTAAGAACATAGCAGTGATGATGATAATAATATTAATCAGAGAAGAATTAAGTAATATTTAATTATAAAAATTTCATTACTAGAATTATACTTGCTCTGAATTTTAAAAATAGGTTGGCAAATGTAGCACAGCTAGAAGTTTCCAGAAAGTGATTTCTAACTCAGTTCCCATATACTCTAAACCAAGTCCAGCTGTATACTGTCATGTAATGGTAAGTGACAAAATGCAAAGATGTGGAAAAAACCTATGATGTCTCTACCAACACCTCTCATAAAACTACTACAAGTTGTCATTATTATTGCCATTCAAGAAAAATCAACCATTTCTTCTGAGAAAAATATGAAAATAAATGAACCACAATTATTAATTCAAGGACATTTTCCCTGAGAAAGGTGAATCTTTTGGTCAATGAACGTGGGAAATTTTATACTGGTCGTCACAACCAAGAAATGACAGGTGCTAAGAACAAGATCTCATTCAGGTCCTATTAATATGCTGAGCTGTAAAAGGCTCGAGTCAACAACTTCTGACAGTGCCACTCATGTGGATAACCCAATACTATTATAGACTACTTGACTATGTTGGATTATTTTGCTGAATTAATGCACCTATAATACACGAATGGCAATGGAATACCCATCTCTGACAAAAGTAAACAAAAAAGTGGATATAAATGAATGATCATTTTGCAGTGAAAAAAGATATATCTGTATATACAAAATAGTTAGCATAGATATACAGATATTTTCTCTTAGTTCAATGAGAAGGAATTTTTGAACTAATAGTGTTTATACAAGATATCATGTCTGTATCTTGTACTATGAATAACTACTACAAAGACAATAGTATGCAATGTATTAATTATTGTAATTGTCCTACTAACCTGTTCTGAAACTGTCTCATTGCTGCTTCTTTCTCAATAAAATTAATTTAAAAAAGATATCATTCAGAAGATGGGGAGATAGCTCTGTGGTCTAAGTGCCAACCTGCAAATGCAAGGACCCAGGTTTGTTCCCAGGTGACATGCCTTGCCGACCAGAAACCAGGTGTGGCGGTGCATGCCTATAATCCCAGTACTGGGGAGGCCGAGATAGAAGGATCACTATGAGTCTGAGCTGCATAGTGAGAACCTGTACCAAATAAATAAATAAATAAATAAACAAGTAAATAAGTAAATGGTCTAAAAATCATATAACTGAGTTGGCTGGTAACGTATATGCGTATAAAGTGCAATGGTTTAAATATGTATGTTCCTTCCAGAGTTCATGTTGAAATTTAATGTTAATGTAACAGTTTAAAGAAATAATGCTGTTGGAGGCAAATTTAGGGTCTTTAAGAGCCTTCAGGGATGATAACCCCTCAATCCCTTTTGCCCTTCAGCTCTGCTATGAGAGCATAGTGTCCACCGAAGCAAGTTGCTCTCTTGGAAACCCTCTCCACCCGCTGAATCTGCTGGTGTTCTGATCTTGACCTCCTAGCTCCTCAGGCTCTGGGAAACACATTTGTGCTGTTTGTAAATTGCTTAGTCTGTGACATTTTATTATAACAGCAGAAGTGGACTGACATATTGATAGACTTCTTGAGTTTTCATGACATATACTCATATTTGTTTCTCAAATCCATCATGTATTCATGGTAAAAACCCTGAAGGAAATAGATGTAGAGGACCTTATCTCAGTTTGATAAAGGGCATTTAAGATAAATTTACTTCCAACAGGATATGAAGTGAAAAAAAGCTAAAAATCTTTTCCTCTAAAGACACAAATAAGGGCTGGCCAAATAGCTCAGCAGATTAAAGCACCTGCAAGCAGGCACACGGGCCTGGGGTTCTCTATCCCAGGGCCTGCCCTACCGGCTTCACCCCCGGAAGGGACCTGAGAGAGCAATTGAGACCTGGTGTGGTGGCCTCTGCCTGGGATTACCTATATAAGTTTAGTATCCTTTAAGGCTGAGTACATAAAAATAAAAAAAAAATAAAAAAACAACAGCACATTTTAAAAATTCATTCCTTGATTGATGAGCATTTTTTTTTTTTTTTTTTTTTTTTTTTGCAGAACCAGAGATTGAACTCAGGCCCTGGCACTTTCCAGGGAAGCACTTATTCCACTGAGCCATCTCCCTGGCCCCTTGATGAGCATTTGGAAAGTCTCCAAGATCTAGCTATTACAAGTTGTGCTGCTATGAATACGGGATCAGATAAAGCACTGTGATATGATGTTTTTAACTCTTCTGGAAAGATACACAGAAGGGAAATAGCTGGGTCGAATGGGACCTCTCATCCTAATTTTTAAAAATATTTTTTATTTTCATTTATTTTTATTTTTTGTGTATTTGATACCAACTCTCACTACGCAGCTTGGACTCATGGTGAGTCTCCTGTTTCAAGCTCCCCAGCACTGGGATTAAAGGTATGGGCCCCAGGGTGTGCCTGGGGGTGGGGCCAGCACCGGCTTGTGGTACTAAGTACAGAGTCCTGGTCCCTGAGCTTGCCGAAGCAGGTGCTTGGTCTGCGGAGCTGTCTTGCAGGCCTTCCATCCTGGTTTCTTGAAGGCTCTGCACACTGATTTCAGCAGTGGTTGCACCAGACTACACTCCCACCGATGGTGGAGAAGCATTCTTTTTCCACCACAACCCCACCAAGGAAAATTTGAACAAAACAGTCACATCATACATAGTTTTTAAGGGATGGCAGAATAAAATAAATTGGCATTGTTTCCATAAATTTATCCTAAATGCTTAGAATTTGAGGAGGAATCTCTTTCAGTTATACAGATTTATTTGTGATCTGTGTACCTATCTTAAAATAATTTACATGTCAACACACTAAACCTTATTAATACGCTGTCATGTTGAAGACATTATGCAAGTCCAAGCAATTGTTATTTCTCAGGTGACAAGATATAAAGAAATATTTTTAAGAATTCTGAAAAATATCAAATCGAAGACCTATGTTTCAATGGTTTTAACATATTTTTATATCAATTTTTTAGTTTTAACATTAGAAATTTATGTTATTCTACTTTGGGCTTTTAATGTGATAGCCACTTCAGATCCCACTGAGTTTTAGGATATAATGTGTATCTGAAATTTCTTATTCACTAATTTGCCCCCTGAGAAGTGATTTCATTTTCAGACAGCCTTGGAGACAGAGGAGAGGCAGAAAACCTCAGTGCACTGCGTGAAACCCTTGAGCATCCAGAAAGTATTTGCACAGCATGAACGCAAAAGTAGCATTGAGCATGCATAACGACACTTTACCTCTCAAAATAATTCCTGTGTAAAGCGTGTATTGGTTCTTTTATTTTAGACAGCATAGGCAGTGCTTTTAATAATTCATCCTGGTTTGTTAGCATTGTAACCTTAAAAAACTTGTCTTTGTAATCTGATTTGTATCTAATCTGTTTTACATAAAATAGAGATTGCAGTCTATATTTAACAGATTATAATAGCGATGACATAGTTATACTATTTTTAGACAATACTATTTTTAGACAATGCTAGATTAGCTAACTCTGCTAATCTAATAATGATTTGTTCAATTAAATAACTGACAAATGATGTGATTCGGTGCTGTCAAGCATAGCTGCATATTTAAATCCAGTCTTTCAGATGTCAAAAATAAATTGTATAGCAGGTAACTTGAGTTCTGTTTACTGTTTAAGTACAATTTTAAATTGGGCTATAAGTAAAAAATAAATTTCATATTCCAAAATTGTTACTAGAAGTTACATCTGGAGATAGATTCGTATCTTCACGTACCCCTCACAGATTTGGTCAGTTTTCTTCTTCACCATCAGTCTACATGAGCACGGATGTCAGAGGGAGGGACACAGCCACAGGACTTCTGCTAACTTTATTTTAGTCTTTAAAAGTAATTAAAATCATCCCACAGAATTACTAAAAAACATCCAAGTTGGGATATGTTTTTGTTAAAGGATGGTGAATCTTGTTTCCAAGTCAATTTTAAATCTTTGACACTAATGTACCTGAAATTAATCTTTTATATTCTTTAACCTATTACTTCTGGAATTTTCAGAATTTCGTCCACTGATGTTTGAAATAATGAAAGTCTTGCTACTGTTAGTCACTTCAATCACCTCATTTCTAACAGTTTCTCTTAAATTCTTCTTTTGCTTTTTTTTTTTTTTTTTTGGCAGAACCGGGGATTGAACTCATGCTCTTGCATTTGCCAGGGAAGCACTTATTCCACTGAGCCATCTCCTTGACCCCAACTTTTTCT
The DNA here is from genome assembly GCA_004027165.1 of Ctenomys sociabilis. Classification (NCBI taxonomy): domain Eukaryota; kingdom Metazoa; phylum Chordata; class Mammalia; order Rodentia; family Ctenomyidae; genus Ctenomys; species Ctenomys sociabilis. Next base: position 69,879 of record PVKA01004574.1, read on the forward strand.
TAAAAACAGGACCTCAATAAATAAAATTATTTTCACATCACATTGATTGTTTTTTTAGAAATGTTTTTATCTATATTAATTTAAAACTGTGAAACTTTATATTTATTGTGTGCATAATATTTTTTTTACTTTCTTACCCATACTCAATGCCATCTAGTGTTACAAATATTTATATTAAATATAAATTATATTAATATATAAAATTAATTAATATATAAAATTTAAATTAATTAAATTATCAAATAGTTTGTATTAAAACAACAAAAATCATGGAAGCCTTGTTCCAATTCATGAGCTCTTTATCTTGTAATTGAGTCTTAATTAACCTCCTTTCTTTATTCTTTCTCCAGTCAAACTATTACTATATCCTGATGCCAGATCTGTTTCCCTAAATACTTACTTCCTGTTATCACTATGCTTCTAAAACCCTCAATATTTCCTATTGCTTACAAGAGAAAACCCAACTCCAAAAGTGTGACACTGCAATCCTTATTCATAATCTGTGGTTACCTTTTTACACACACTTCTCAAAATACTTAATGGAACTAGTATTTGTCTTACTGTTGTGATTTGGGTGTCCCCTCCTAAATGCATGCTGACCTTTAACTACATTGCAACAGTATTAAAAGAGGAGGCCTTTAAGAGGGATTAGGCCCTGAGGGTTGTGTTCTCCTGAGTGTGTTAATGTTGTTATTGTTGTGCTGGGTTAATTATAGAGAGCAAGGGTCCATGAGTAAGACTGTGAGTTTTGTTCCAAATTTTCTGTCCCACATAAATGTTCACTTCCACTGCATTACTTCACAGCATGAAAGCCCTCGGCACACTCAGTGCCATGCTGTTGGGCTTTAGCTATCAGAACTATAACTCAAATAAACTATTATGTATAAATTATTCAGTTGTTAGGATTCTTTTATAGTAAAACAAATAAACACATCCCGGACAACTCCTTTTAAGTGAGAATTTTTACTGTCCATCAAACACATCATACCATTTACACTTAATACAAATTGGTCCCTCATCTCATAGTTTAGACATTATTTTGTTTTTTTGAAATATTAACAAAGGTCATTCATTGATCTCTGAAACATTTCTTGTCAATAAACTAGGTTACATTATATACAGTGGCTGTGGTAATTTCAAAACACATTTATTCTATTATTCATTCAAATCTCTCTGTGTTTATTAGTCGGCTTTCTGTCAGTATGGCAAACAGCTGAGATGATCAACCTAAAAGGAGAAAAGTTTATTTTGGCTCAGAGTTTCTGCAGTCTGAGTCCATGGACAGCTGACCTTCAGTGCTGGGGTAACACAGCCACTCATGGTAATAATGGGTGATAGAGAAGGTCTTTTTGCCTTGTGAGGTCAGGAAGCAAAAAAGAAGTATTTAGGGTGTGCAGGACTGCAGCATTCTTTCCAAAGGCATGCCTTCTGCGATCCAACTTCTTTTCCCTAGGTCTCACCTCCCTAAACTTCTGCCACCTCCGATTAACCACAGTCTTGGAGCCAACTCTTTTTAATACATTACCACTTTGGGATATCCTTGATCCAAATTGTTGTCATATTTTAGCATTGTTGTGGAAATGAGAAATACAGAAGTACTAAATGCCTTCCATCTGAATATTACAGTACTTAAAAACATAAGCATTTTGCACATATTAATGTATCACATGTACATTACAAAACAGATTTGTTTTAGTTCCGGCCAGGATAGGCACTGTCTTCTACAGATGTGATTAAGTGTATTTGTATCATTTTCATAATGTTAGATGGAAACTTGAGAGAACCTTGTTTGGATGAGCTTTTAGAGCGGTACAAGTTATTCTTATCAGATAGCACAATCAGAAATCTTTACTTCTCATACACAATACCCAAGAACATGGTTAATGAAGGTAAATCCTTGTGGAAAGCAGACAAGTGATGTGAGTGGGTGAGGTGAGTAGGTCATAGAGGAGAAGAATTCATACAAGTTGGGAGCTATTACCTTTTATAAAGGATACAATTGCTGCTCAGATATAGCTGGTCTAACTTCAAGAAGACAAAGATTTGAATCTTAAAGCAAAACATTCACTTTTAAAAACAATGACTGAATTTGTCCTGCAGCCCTATTTGTCCTGCAGCCCTGCTTACCAGGCAGGTGCTTTGCCACTGAGCTACATCTGAAGCAAATTAAGTCCTTTCATCAGTGTTTCTATGCTGTAGTAAGAGCTTTACTGAGTCTGATTTCATTGATCAAATTCCTAATTTGTTGTTTTCCATTCATTCTTCAACTCCACAAATATTTTTATTGTTGATGATTCTGTAATCCTAGAATTCTTTCACTGGTCACAGTTGGGCTTGGTACCTGGTCAGTTAGTTTGGAAGTTAAACTGGCAAATCATAACAAAATGATTGGCCAGGATTGTGAAAGCTTTACAATAATGCATAATGATTCACATGCCAAATCTTTTGTATTAACTTAGGACATACAAATAAGTTAAGTTCTTGGGTCTTTTCTTTTGTTTTCTTTTCATAGCTGTATCAGGAATGAACTCAAGGCCTCCTGCTTGCCAGGCAGGTGCTTTGCCACTGAGCTACATCTGAAGCAAATTAAGTCCTTTCATCAGTGTTTCTATGCTGTAGTAAGAGCTTTACTGAGTCTGATTTCATTGATCAAATTCCTAATTTGTTGTTTTCCATTCATAGGCTTCATTTACTTGTGGTGCAGGGAGAACATTTACTAGACAGGTACAGTGTAGAATCCTTATAAATTCCTCTGACTTTCAACTTTTTCATTGCTTTGTCTGTATTATTTTTACTGACTTACCTTTAATTAAAACATTTAAGTGAAGGATTGATGTTAGTGTTCTTGGAAGTGATTCTCTTTTCATGCTCTCATTTCATCACTTTATATAATGTTTAATTAATCTAGATAATTACAGAGTAAAATAAAACTAGCAAAACAAGTTTGGGAATAAATAAAACTGAATCATTTTTTGAGGATAATTAATCTATGAAAGATCTGAACAAAAATAGAATGAAATTTCTAGGAAAATAGTTTTTTTTCTTGAAGCAAGATGAATTTTGAAATATTCTTCTCTCCCTCTATAATGTATTTATTCACTATCTCTGTCTCCTTAGAGACAGATGGTTCTACATCCTTGAAAAAGGTAAAATTATATAAAAATAGTTTAGTTCAGAAATTATTTCAACAACCTGTCCTGTACCAATATATGGTATTTGAGATTAGAACTAAAATCTTCCACCTACCATGAAAACCTCCAAAATCTATAAAAGCCTCATATTATCCAACACTGGAATAACTCAGAATCACTGATAGCCACTGAGGTTATACACTTCTAAGTATTTCACAGAATTAAGCCAAATTACAGATTAGTACTATGGCATGCTATGGATAGCATGCTATATGTTTCCATTTGTAAATTCATTTCTATTAGCATATATTTGAGACTCTGAAGCACAACATGAGGAGCTGGCAAGCACCACACCCCAACCCTTCAACTTCCCCTTCTTCTCTCTCCTCTCTTCTCGTCCCATCAATCTATCTTCTTCCATCTCTAGAATGTCTACTTCTCAATATCCTATCAGCTATTCTTTTTCCTATTTTTCTCTTTAAATTATTTATACTTTGGTTTTCTCATGTAAGAAAAACCACACAAGATTAAGCCTTCCCTTGCCTGGTTTATTTTACTTAGCAGTTACTAACTGACTCGATTAATCCACGGACTCTAGTCTTCCTTTGACACTGGCAGATGCTCATATCTTGTTGAACCTTGTGGCTGGACGAATCATCTTTATATTCTTGTGTACTTCTGGTCCCATCTGTCAAAATGAATAGGTTCCAGGAGTCAGTTTTATTTATTCCCAAACTTGTTTTGCTAGTTTTATTTTACACTGTAATTATCTAGATTAATTAAACATTATGTAAGGTGATAAAATAAGAGCATGGACATTGTATTAGAATTCAGATCCTATTTGTCCTTGTAAAGCTATTATATTCTTTGAAAGGGTATAAAAAATTCTATACCTCTTTCTTTCATGTTTGTTATTTTTAATCTGCTGTTGATTGCTATTCTATGCATGTGGAGCTGACTACACTAAAGTGTAGGGGCACTGTCTCCATTTATTTTTTAAGTAGCATATTTTTAAATTGCAGCATTATGCTAGTAGAATGTGTTCTTAAAAATACTCTTAGCAATCTGATTTTTCATCATGATTTAATAATTGCTAATAGCAATAGGAAGTCCTTAAATTAGATATCTTAGTGCTCATTCATCAGCAAACATGCAAAACTCTCTGTTCAGTGAGTTATTTGTCCCAAGGGAATGTCAAATTTTTCTCAAAATTGTCCATGGATCTGTAGAAGTTTAGTTTGAAATTTCTTGGACTCATATCTGTGTAGCTGAATCTTTAACTGGAGAGTCTGGGTTTTTCATGGTTATAAAGCCCTGGTGGAGATTTTTTACACATAGTAATTTTGAGAACCAGTGATGACATTTACATTCCATTGTAAAATTAGGAATTCATTCCTTCCGTCCATAGACCAAACTGGAGGTCAAAATTTCCCAGGGGGCAAATAATCTTTCCCTGAGATTAGAGATCACAATGCAAATTTTTCTGTCTTGGCCTCCATGCCTTGTTGAAATCTGGAATTTGCCTTAGCCATTATAAAAAATAACCAACAATTAAACAGTAGATCTAGGAATACAGTTGGGAAGATTGTGGTGACAATGTACCTTGTCCAGGGTCTTTGCAGTGTTCTTCCTGTTTTCAGCCTGCTCAGTGTTGGAATTTCATGCCTGGGCCACCATGCCTGGTCTTGGTGACAGTCTCAGTGCTCCCGGGGGTGGGGTAGGTGTGCTGACATGGTATTTACAAAAGGGACTCAATGAAGGATTTCACCCAGTGATTAGAGAAACAGATAGGACCTTTCTAAGTAAGAAGCAGGATCCATGAGTAGTTACTCCTCTGGGATACCTTTTGTGGAGCACAGATGGGCAGATTCTCAAACATTGCTTATAGATAAATAAGGAGTTATAAACCTGAGAAATTAATACTGTTTCTGACTGACCAGCAACTTAAGAACCAGTGTTACTATAGGTGGTGCCTTGACTCTTGATATTGGGTCGATTCTTCCAGGATATTGTGCTCTGTACCCATCCCATGTCACAGACATTTAGAAACTGAACCTTACTGATAGTTCTCTGTGAGTTGTGTCACAGCTATCCATGATGCAACACTATAAAGACGTCTTTTTGTGCAGTATATTGCATTTTGTTCCTGAAGGAGTCTCCTTATATTTCTCACACATAAGTGGCAGTTTGAAATTGATTAAAGTCTATTGAACATTTCAGTTTCCAATATTTAGCAGAAAAGCCATTCTTCATTTTTATTTGATGAACAATAAAGAGACTTCTGACTTAAACTTTTATTTGTTATGAATAACATTAGGTGCCAGAGGACATAATAGTCTAGTTTTTATCTATGTTTACTTTGAAGGATACACATAATTTTCTTTTTACTAAATCATATTTTTAATTTATTTTATGCTTTGAAGCTGTCATGTACAGCCTTTTAAAATTAAAGACTACTGCTAAGCAATAGCCACACATAATGGACTCGAGATGCACGTCTGAAAGGTGGCGAGCTACCGAGAGAGGTTATGTGACTCAGACTCGAGGTTTTAGGAAATACGATAAAATAGCAGTTAGCGGGTAGAAGTCACATTGTGACTAACTTGCTATGCTGACATCTGAAAACTGAGCGACTACATTGAAGACAGCAATGTGTAGTACTAAAACCAGGCTTTAAATACCTGTCATTTCGGTCTTCTAAAAGTTTCTAATATCATATCAATTAGTACTAAAATCACTTTAAAGTAAGTTTTTTTTTAAAAAAAAAAGGTAATAAAAGAACATGAGAGACAAGAACAAAAAATTAAGACTTCTTGAAAGCATGGTGGTAATGTTCAGTCATATGTCCCATTTGCATAACTATGTCTGTTAATCTGAGCAACAGATTTGATGATAAAAATTGATGCTACACCAATCAATGATAATCATCTATTCATTGTTGTAAAGATCTGTAATATGTGTACTGTTATATGTTGCTGTTTCTGTCTTTGCTTTTGTTTTTCTTGCTTTTGTTTATTTTTCAAAATAAAAGAACAATAAAATAATAAACAGAAATAAGGTCAATGATGTCTTCTAGACATGCTTTCACAATTCTCTTTGAAAGTGGTACAAAAAGGAGAGTACTTTCTTAAGGCTCTGCAGGTATTGTACCAGTCAGCTTTCCTGAAGCTGGACAAAGTGTCTGACACCACTGACTTACAGGTGGAGAAGTCTACTTGGCTCTCAGTTTCAGAGGGTTCGATCTGTGATTCTCCGGATCTAGGGTAGAAATATCAAGATGAAAGCGTATGATGCAGCAAAAATGCTTAGATGATGACTACTGCAAAACACACCAGGGAATCAAGACCAGAGAGGAAGGGGTGAAGGAGCATATATAGGCACTGCAGTCACCCGTCCATGCTCGCTCTCAGAGTGTGCTCTTCTAATTATTCTGATTGACTCATAGGCCAGTTCCATTGACAATGAAACCTTACCTGTAACAGGTATGCATAGATCCTTATTTGTAAAACTGTCTTTACTGGGCAGCTATTAGGAAGATTAAACTATTTCCACTGACTGCAGCCTTGTCCAGGGACTTGACTGCATTTCTGTTGTTTCTTCTTTTTTTGACTTAAGTGTACAAACAAGTATACATTAGACATTTTTTTAGTTTTGAGAAGTCATATCTCTATTGTTTTTCCAGGCTAGAAAAACAGATTTTTCATCATTATTCTTTATAACCCAAAAGAGTTTTAAGTCTCCAAGAATATATGAATCATTCAGAACACTAATTTCTTAGGACTAGGTTAAATAAGATTTGGTCCTAATTTTTATTCTGTGCTCAAATTAATGATGTTACATACCAATCATATTTGGGTGTAAGGAAAGAATATTTTGTTTATTTCCTCGGCACATTAAAATTGTATGAAAATTATGAAAATTTACTGTGAGAACTCTAAATCTAAAAGTCTATCCTACTCTATATTATATTTTTCTGTATTTGTTTAAATGTTTCCAATACTCAGCTAAAATGCATTCATTGTTATTAAAAACACTTGAAAAGAAAGAACTTTGTTGCTTATAAAATTAAAGCTTGTCTAATTTACTACAAATTTCATGTCAGGATTACTTAGGCAAGGAGCTAATAGGTATATCTTGAATATAAATGACACAAGAAAATTTCTTTAAGAAATAACTGTCTAAGAGCAAATTCTAATTGTTTCTATAATCTAGTCTTTTGTTTTATGTAACAAACAGAGTAAAAGTTTTTAAAGTTGCTTTTCTATCTGAAATTAATTTGTTACTAATCATTTTTATTTTAAAGAGAAGAAAACAAAATTTCAAAACATGATAGGATTATAATGGTTAAGATATTGTGTATTCTTTATTATCTTTAAATTACTTGCTTAGAGTACAAGATACGGGCATTTAATTGTCCAAAGAATATAAACACAAACCTTTCTTTTCGATGAACTAAGAGAGACTGGTACTATAACTATCTTAACATTTCTCCTTGCCACATCCTAGTTTCTCTTTCTTTTTGAAGAATTTCTACCCATTTTACAATATATTGTACATTGAAACCAGGTGGTGGCTCATACCTTTAATCCCAGCACTAGGGAGGGTGAGACTGGGTTATCACTGTAAGTCTGAGCTGCGTAGTGAGACCCTGTGCCATATGAATAAGTAGATGAAAGATCTTAAAAAATAAATACAATGTATTGTACATTTTGGATCTTATATACTCTTTCACTACAGAGACAATGCAATATTTGAACATGTGGGAATGGTTTTGTTCCCTTATGAGTGTGGTCTTGAGTTGCATCCATTTATCTATAAAAGTCTCCATTTTATCTTGTGTTGTGGCTGAGTAGTAGTCCATCGAATAAAATGACCACACCTTTATCATCCATTCCGCAGCTGATGAGCATTTTGGTAGCAACAGACTGTGTTGCTGTGAACACGGGTCTACGTGTATCACTACTGTGTGATGCTTTTAATTTTCTTGGGAAAATATCCGGAAGGAGAATAGCTGGGTCAAATGGGACCTCCAATCCTAGCTTTCTAAGGAATTTCCATGCTGACTTCCACCCCAGCGTACACTCCCATGACCAGTGGAGACAGGTTCTTTTATTCTACAGCCACTCCAGAATTTGTTGTTTGATGTCTTGATGATAACTAGCTTTTTTGATGATACTACGTTTTTCCAGGGTGAAATGGAATCTCAGTGTTATTTTAATTTTGCTTCTTTCAAGTGTCTAGTGATGTGAAACGTTTTTTTCATATATTTATTTGCCATTTGTTTTTGCCATCTGCAAAGTGTGTACTCATTTCAGATGCCTATTTTTCAATTGGAACTTTACATTTGGAAGGTCTGATATTTTTTGAGTTGTTTGTATGTTCTTAACAGCAATCCTTTGTCACAGCAACAGCTGACAAATGTTTTTTCCTAAATTGTGGGTTGCCTCTTCACTCTGTTGGTGGTTTCTCTTGCTGTACAAAAGCTTTTTAATAGAAAGACATCCTAGTTGTTATTTGTATGATAGTTTCTGTGCAGTTGGGATTTTATTCATAAAGTTGTTGCTTACTTCAATGTCTTCAAGGGCTTTGCTATTGTTTGTTTCTATTTTAATATTTAGATCTTTGATCCATTTCAAATTTAGTTTAGTGCCTGGTAAAGGCTATTGGCCCAATTTTCATCGTGAGCATATTCAGAGCCAATTTTTCCAGCACTATTTATTAAAAACACTACCTTTGTTCAGTGTCACTAATTTTTAAAATGAGTAACCATACAGTACATTACTACTTCTTAATCCATTACAAAGTTACTTTCTGTACAAGAATGTATAACAATGTTTTAGGTGCTAAACTAATATTTTAGTTCTTTTAGTCTTTCTGTGACTTTTATATATAAAAAATAAATGCTTTTAGTTGTTTTGCCAATAAAAGAGAAATAGTGGCAAGTATTTTTTTCATATTGGGAACCTGTCCAAGAAACAATATATTTAAAATATTTTTCTTTTTTATGTTACAGTCTACCATGCATACTATCATTCTGGTTTCGTACAAACATTGTGATATGTATGATAGACAGTAATATAAAAGACAATGTTCAAGATATAGTTTTACAATAATGTTGATTCAAAACTATAACATTGAATAAAATTCCTTAACTTACAACTGATTATGGTGGATTATAGTTTTGATATACTGCTAAATTTGGTATAATCTTTTATTGAGGATTTTGCTTCTGTAATCCACCAGGAATATTTATTTGGAAAATGTAAAATTATAGAGATAGTTAAAAAATAAATTTAGCAGTGGCCTTAGACAGATGGGAAACAGGAGAAATAGGTAACAGAGATTTATCAAGTAGTAAACTTATTCTGTATGGCATTAGCTGGGTAGAAATGTGATATCATATATTCATCAATATTATATAAACCAGGGTGAACTTGTGTCAAAGGGCCAATTAAGGGCTTTAGTTACTATTAATATATTAATATTGGCCCTTCAGTTACAACAAATATACAGCATTAGTGCATGACAATAATTGTAGAAAAAGCTGGGAAAACTGGATGCTATATAGGTAGAGTAAATGGATACACTCTGCACAAAATTGAGTAAACCTAAAACTGCTATACAAATAAAATCAATTAAGAGAAAAATAGTTCATATGCCTTTCATCCACATTCACCAGATCTTAACATCTAAAACCTATCACCCATCAAACTCTGTTCAATAAAAGAGGGGAAGACTTTTCAGGGTTGAAGTGATCTAGTGGGAAAGTACTAGGGGAAGCTAAGGGAGAAGTTGATCAATGGCTTATCTTAAGCATGGTATAATTCTTGAGCTTGCAGATGTTTTGCTTTGTGATTAGGCCATCTGTGTGTCTGCTAATTGGTGCTCATCGAAGTTAGGCTTCTACCCTCCCACAGAGACAAGGACAGGAACGCTGTCTTGCTTGATGATTCCATTACATGCAGATAGCCCCCAGTCTTTGAGAAAGTCGCTCCTACTGTGTATTATAAAACTGGCATAAGGCTTTGAAAGAGATTTCTATCACAAAGAGAATTATCAGTTACAAATTTTCTACAGGAAATGGTATAAGAAAAGTGAGGTCAGAGCTGAGGTAAGGAAGAAGCCTATCAAGATTTTATTTGAACCCAGGGGAAGTTGAAGTTGAAAGCGTTTTCTTGATCACTTTCATTTCTTGCATACCTCATCCCCAAAATATGACTTATTGAAGGAACTGAAGTTCACATTTTCCACGCTTTCACTTGCTAAAGTTTTGATCTTAGTTTATAGATGTTCTTTATTCATTAATGAATGTTTCAACTTTAAGACAAGAAATGTAAAAGGGCAAAAGCAAAAGTATTGCATTAAGTCCTGTAGAGCTGGTAATGAGCACTGAAAATATTACATGGCCACAGGCCCCTAACATGTAATTTAAAATGAAATAAAAGTTCTAAATATAAAAATTATAAGGAGCTCCTGATTTTTCACATGACTTCTATTTCAATGTCATTTTATATATTTGCCTTATTATTAAATTTTATTTTTGTAGCATACATTTAGTGTATACAATACCATTTTATATAGCTCAATTAGGTAAAAATATTATAGGCAAGCCCAGGATATAGGTGAGTAGCACAAGTACTTACCTGACAAGTATAAGGTACTGAGTTTGATTTCCAGTACTTACAAATATATTATTATATATATTACATATGCCTATTGCATTATATCTTTCTTTCTTTCTCTTTCTCTCTCTCTCTCTTTCTTCTTCTTCTTTCTCTCTCTCTCTCTGTCTCTCTCTCCCTCTCTCTCTCCCTCTTTCTAATCAGAGAGAGCTAGGATCTGAGGGGAGTTTAAACAGAGAATAAAATGCATTACAGCTGTTTCCAGAGGCACATCTGTTGGAGGCCAGACCTCAATGACTAGGCCTACATGCCTCCCTCAACAATAACTTGAACGTTAGCCAGTTAGCCAGCGCAGTTGGTGAACAAGGTCTCTTGATTTATCTCTCCCTACAAAGGTCCTTGTTTTTTCCATGTACACTTGCTACATGACCCACTTTCCCATTTGATGAATATTACCTAAGAATTGAAACTTTGTAATCTTATTGGTTGACAGTTTTGTCCCATATTATACCCACCTTGTGATTTTGCTCTAGAAAATTTCCTCTGTAAAGTGGTGTCCATGGTAACCCATTTTTCAGATTCCCTCCTCTCCCTCAGGAATGCTCTCTCTCTCTCTTCTCAGTAAATATTTTCTACTCTCTATCTCTTTTGTTCCATAGAATTCTTTTTTCAGTTTTGAGGAACATGAACTCAGTGTATTTGACATCTAACAGGTTACACATTTCCCCTATATAAATATGAAGTTATGCTATAAATACACTCAGTGAAATTTAGGTAGGATATAAGATAAAAAGAAAGGAGAAAAGTTATATATTTTAAATATCTTAAAATTATACTTTAAAGTGACTCCATCTTCAAAGCGGAATTAGTTTCCCAACATTATCTATATTTTCTCTCCTAGTTTTCTTTTTTTCCTTTTTCCTTCCAGACCCATGATACCTAAATATATTAAAGATGCTCTAAGTCCACAAATTAACCTAGTTGATAAGGTTAAGGACATTGATTTGACCTCAAAATGAAGAAATAGATTCAAAGTTTGAACAAAATATTTGTGGGCCAAACATATTACATCATCTGCATATAAGCCGCTGATCCCAAAGCGTAATGAACCTTTCTTTCTTGAAGGCTCAAACTCTATTTTACCTGTGTTGTACTTTAATCTACCTAATAAATCTGTAATATGCTTGTCATTGACATGACCTGAAATTGCTTTTCTGTGATGAGAGTCAAGAATCTTCCCAGTGGGCTACGTTGAGGTCCCTCCCTTCTCTTTGGCAGAACTCCCTTGATCTCCCCTGGTGGCAAATGATAATTACAGTTAAACAAAATAACATGCCCACCATCTTCCATAGTTTTGTGGAAATGCTACATGAAATTTACTCACAGCAAATCTTCAAATGTTTCATTTATTTATTTTTAACTGTATTGCTCATGTTGCATACTATATTTTTAGATTTATTTATCTTGTTTGCAAACTTTTACCACTTAGACTGCTTTTCTCTATTTTCTTCTCTTTTCACTTCGGTTATTCTTATTCTGTTTTTATATATTAAACCGCAAAATAGTTTAGATTGCATGTGCAAGTTGTTTCCTTTGTGTCTAGCTTGCATCACATAGCATAATGACATCTGAGTTCATTCATTTTATGGTAAATAGAAGGCTGTCTTCCCTTTTGGAGGCTGAATTATATCTCTCACAATTATTTACTCACACATCAATGGACACTTGGATTATTTCCATATCCTGGTTCCTGTAAGTAACCCTGCCTTCAACATGGAGTACAAATGTCCCTAAAAAGTGTTGATTTTATTTACATTGTGCATGCAACTAACAGAGGGACTTCTGAATCATATGACAGTTTCATTTTTAATTTTCTGAGGAATCTCCATGCCATTTTCAATTATAGCCATGAATTTACACTGTCTCAGCAGAATACCCTGTTTCTTTTTGCTCTATATCTTCCCTAGGATTTGCCATCTCATCCTCTTGGTAAGAGTCAGGTATGAAGAGGTATCTCATTTTGGTGCTGATTTACACTTCTTATTGCTAAAATATTAACTTTCAAATTACTATAGAAATTAATTTGGGCTCTCTAGTTAGTTGGAATTTCTGGATTTTCTGCTTGTTTGAAATAAAGAATAATAATTTTTGTATTACGATAGCAGAAAATCATTGGTATTTGTCGCGCGCTTCCTCGCCAGCAAGAAAGACGCGACCACCAGTCCTTCCTTCAGCACTCAGCAAGCTTTATTTCTTGTTACATCTGTGTTGCGTCTTCGTCTTTTCCTTCCCCGCACACCCGTGGGAAGCTCCTTATATCCCCTAGATACACCAACCCGTCCCTGCCTCTTAATGCATTGTGATTGGTATTTCCATGCGGAAGCCAATCAGTGTGTCTCTCCTTGCCTTATATAGTAATAAGTAGAAAGAACAGGCCCGCCCCTATGGGGGTGGATCGCCAGGGCCAGCGCCATCTTTGAGGCACGGCTCTCCACAGGTATTAAATTCTGTACTTTATCTTTTTCTTAGCCCTAAGTCATTGATTCCATGCTAACTTTTTTTCCTAACACAGATGTTAGGATGTGAGGGATGGGTGTATTTCCTTCCTACTCTCTTGTCTATTCTTGAGTTGCACTCAGAAAAGCATTATCATTCAAATGTTCTTTTAATCATTCAGCCCATAATAGTACCAGCAATCAGAACAGATTTGTAATTTGTGAGCCATGTGGAAGGAAAAGATATCTTGCTTCACTGAGAAAATAGATAATTTTGTGAAATATTGGCCATTTATCTGTCAGAGAAGGCCATTATACAGTGAGCCACAGTCAGAAGCCATTATACACCTCCAATTTTTTCATTTATGCTTTAATGGACTTTTTTTTTTTTTTTTTTTTTTTTTTTTTTTTTTTTATTTGCTGAACGGCTGAACCAAATTCTATATGTGAATTCACTTTGACAGAACTGGATATTTCAAAATATTGGTCAGGCAAATATAATCGCAAGAATAAAATTAGAGAAATTTTTAATTAAAAAGTCATCATTGTGAAAAGAGTGAGGGATGAAGGAATGGAAAGCAGCATGGATTATTTTTTATTCCACCTCCCTCTTCTTATCACTGTTTAGTGACTTCTGATACAGCAGACATGAAAAGTGTTCTATCATCTGCATTTAGGATCCATTATTCCATACAGACCACTCAAAATATTGAATTTTTAAATGTTTTCTTGGATTAAGTATAGAACTGATCATGAGAAAGCTTGTTTTTATGTTCTGTGCTCACAACATATAAATTATGTAACTCCACCTGAGTCATTAAATCTTTCTGAGTCCTGACTGCCTCATCTGAAAAATGAGAATAATAAAAATATTTTTTTTTCTGTTACAAAGTTGTAATAAGCACAAATTATTTAATGCACGTGAATGCATACTTAGTACCCAAAGCATGATAAAGGTCTATTATTTATGGTTCAGTGCCTACACTGAACATGCTCTTTATAATCTTTATTCTCAGAAAGGAATCCTCTATCATACTGACATTTGCTAATTTTAAATCATGCTGCAAATGAATGGTTCAGATTGAAACACCTGCTATCATCATTTTTTAAGAAAATGACTATCATATGATTTATAAGAACATTTTATCTTAATAAGTTTATTTCAGCATTTATTAGCATGTATTAGCCTGAAACTCCTTAACAGCATATTATATTTGATTCTTTACTCAGATATCAGAATAGCATTGATATAATCCTCAAACATTATACTCAGTAGGCATTGCTGACAGTAATATTTCTCATTATTTTCCCAATAGTACTTTAAAAATTGTAACATTTGAAAATAAATAATGACCAGAGTAAGTCTCAAGACAAAGTTTTTTTCATCATATTTCAATATTATGGCATATATTCTGTATTATGCAAATAAGATGATTGCATTTTTCTAGATAACTATTTTATTTTATTTATGTATATAGTACAGGGTCTACAGGGTTCAGGGTCTACAGGGTGTCACTACCCAGATCAGGCTCACAGTGATTCACCTGTTTGCAGCTCCCCAAGTGCTGGGATTACAGGAGCGTTCCACCATGCCCAAACTTAGTCTCCCTCTCAGAGCACCACAGAGGTAGGGTCAGTATGGCATGCCGGGGATTGAACCCTGGCTGCTGTGCTCTGCCTAATCAGATGCTTTAGTCCACTGAGCTATTGGGGTGGGCTTTATTTTATTTTATTTCTAAATTTTTCGTGTTGGGGATTATATCCAGGGGCTTAATCATGTTAGGTAAGTGCTCCACTACTAAGCCTATTTTTATGATAAATCATGTTCTCATTGTTGAATTTCTATCATCTTGTTTTTGAAGTCCTGTATCATTTCTAATGTTTATTGAAAATTATTTTTATTCCCTTTCAATTAGTAAAAATCCTTGCCAGTTCTAAAAATATATAGCGAGAACTATTATAGGAGAATTTCTTTATGTGAATATTACAACATGAAATAATTTTCATTTTTAAGAAAGTTATATATTGTAAATCAGGCATTCAAATTTTCTGGAGACAGCTCAGGGCTCATGCTCATGATTATACAATGAGTATTTATTAGGATGACATTATACAACACTTTAAGAGGGAAGAGAAAAAATATTGACTATTATTCTTGCAATACTGTTGGATGACAAGATGTAGACAGAGTAAGAGTGTATGTAGCACTATGACTATTGGCAAAAATGATATTTGAAATTTAAATTTAATATTAGTTTAGGAAGAGAAAATACCATCATGCTTGACAACTACCTGAATAAGTGTAGTGGCTCAGTTGGAGATGTGCATGACTTGATGGAGAAAAGCTTACAGAATGAATGAACCACATAAGGAAGTGTAGCATCAGAAACAAAAAGCATATATGAAGTGTGAGTTTTCAAAAAACTGTACTGTGTGGCTGAGAAAATAGCTTGGCAGTCCAAGTACCTGCCTATCAAGGATTCAATTCCCAGTCCTGCGTACTGTACCAGCCCCAACTCCCTGGTGTGCTGCGCTTGCCTCTGAAACTGGGCATGGTAGCGCGTATCTTTAATGCCAGTGCTGGGGAGGTTGAGACAGGAGGATCAGTATGAGTGTGAGCAGTATCAAATAAATGAATAAATAAATAAATAAATAAATAAATAAAACTGTATTGGTACTTGTTACCTTCATATGTACTAATGGTTTCATGCCTTCAAGAATTTGGTTATGCTGAATGGGGAAAATATAATCATTTGAAAAATTCATTGTTAGCCTCACATAGAATCTAGGGCCACCTTGTCCTTTTACTTGTGTTAAAGCTTCTTGAAGACGATCTTCTAGCAATTCATTTTACAGCATTCATAATTCATATTGACCATCATGATTTCCACATAAGCATTTGTTTCAATGCAGCTTGAAAACATCCTGATTTGTATGATTGAAAATGTAGATTTTTCTTAGCAGGAAAGTTTAGAAATTATGACTGATTGCTAAAGTGTGGTATGGAAATAACACTGTAGTTTTTAGGTTGTTTGTTTCTTTAAAGTCTGTCACTAAATAGAGTGGATCTAGAAAATATTAAAAAAATCTTATATCATCTTTAAAGTATCTGATTTTCTTTGTTAGCATGCTTAGCATTTAAACATTGATACTGCTTGAAGCATTACATAGTCTTAAAGTCCTTTACTTGACATCAGTATGTAGGAATTCCACATTTTGTTCCACTTTGTCAAGAAACTTCTGTGTACTTCTTGTAATATGCATCTAACCACTGAATCAGTACATATGCTCAACAAACAGCATGAAGACATGGCATGTAGGATGTATGCCATCTTTGCTGGAAGCTTCAACACATACTGGAATTGTATGAGTGGTCCAGGCATAGAGAAGGAACCTTTAGAAATGTACTTGAAACTTTTAAGATCATCTTGAAATATAGTACTTTGTGGGTACATGCGGTTCAAGGATAAGTAGAGGAGTAATTTACCATTTGTACCAAATTAAATCAGACTTTCAGTTCAATCAAAACAGCTTGCAGCTGGATGCAATAATCTGATTTCCTGACACTCTGAGAAAAAAATGAAGCCCTCCAAAAGGCCCCTGCTGATCTTCAACATGAAATACAGTTTGATGGCAATTTCACTCAACTTCTGAATACCTTCACATGTAATGAGCTAAAAAAAATGCAAATAAGGCATAAGGTTAGCTGGAGAAGGCTCTCAGGTAGCATTTTATTACAGCTCAATGAAACGCACTGCACAATGCTTGTAAAGGATTGTGCTCTTGTTCTTTCTCAAAGCAGCTATTTTGTTAAATATGCCATGAGCTGAATCTCTGTATTAGTGTCATGGGAGTAATGTTTTGACATTGGATGTGTGTTAAAAACATAATAAAAGGATTCGGAGAGCAAATACAAAAATTTTGTGTGCATAACTTGATATTTTTGGGAGAAAGGCAGTGAGACAGATAAATATAAATTCTCAAGCATGCATTAACCATTGATTAGTCTAGATATTGAAATGCAAAATTACAGATATATTCAATCCTGGTAAATCAATTCAGCTTATAACAATTACTACTTTTTATTGTATAAACAGATAAATACATGTGTGCTAAATGGGCTTTCCAGAATTGAAAATTGCTGCATTAAAGACAAAAAAAAAAGCACCAAGTGATACACTTTCTTAAGAAAACTTCTTGGTTTTGATCTAAAATTCATCTAGGACTTATTATGAGGTTTCAAAACTGATCTTAATTCCTTTATCACAAATCTCATCCTCTGGGCTGGCTGGATAGCTCAGTAGACTACAGTGCCTGCTTAGGCAGGGGCACCAACTGGGGTGCCAGCCCTGCCAATTGGGTGTGCTGAGTGGGAGACTGAGACTGCTCATAGTAGCGCATGCCTGTAATCCAAGAGTTTGGGAAACTAAAAACAAAAGGAGCACTACAAATCCAATCTGTGGAGTGAGCCCCTGTAGACCTGGTACTAACATACAAAAAAAAAAAAAAAAAAAAATCTCATCCTCTTCTTATTAAGCACATAACTTAGGGTAGAGACAGAGGGTCAGGAGGAGAGCTGTACAGATGCTGAATTTTAAGTTCAAGGGAATTTTCCCCTCCTTGCCTCTGGGAATGCAGGGGCATTCTTAACCTTTCCCAGTCACAACCTTAAAAAGAGTACCTTCCCAGGGAACAACTGAAAAGGCTGGAGGAGGACTACTGGTAAAGGTATGAATAAGAGAAGGGAGAAGCCAGCAAGGCATGGCCAAACCAGAGCACAGCAAAAGGAAACCACATTAGACATAGTCTCAAGAGAGATGGAAAGGAAAGAGCTACTGGACCTCAGTGGGAGATGTAGTGAGGGAAGGCCGTGGTCTTCTGAAGAAAGATGTGCCTGCTGGCAATCCATGGACCAGCAAGAAAATGTCCAGAAAAATGACCAGCGACTATGATATCCTACTTCAACTTCTGTTTTCCTGTCATGAAAAGGTCAATCCCAAGCCAGTAAACAAAAGAATACAGTTGAACACCAGTGTATAAATGTATTAGTTAGCTTTCTCAAACCAGAGACGCAATAGCGAACACTCACAAATGGGAAAATCAGAGGTTTAACTTTGACTAATGTTTCAAGGGATTCAGTTTATGATTGCCTGGCTCAAAAGTCAGAAAGATCAGGATGAAAGATAGCTCTGTGGCATAAGCGCCTGTCCTGGCAAGCACAAGGTCCAGGTCCTGAGTTTGATCCCTGGTACCGCATGCCATGCTGGTCCTGGAACTGGGCATGGTGGTGCACACCTGTAATTCCAGTACTAGGGAGGTTGAGATAGGAGAATCACTGTAAGTCCAAACAGTGCAGTGAGACCCTTTATCTAAAACAATAAATAAATAAATAAGACAGAAAGGTCACAATAGAAGTGTGTAGCATAGCAGAAATGCATGGCAGCTGTGAGGTAATACAGAAGAGTACTATTGATGTGCTTTGCTAAATGGTGGTTATACTTGTTACATCCAGTGTTGTGCAAGGTGTGAAAATCCCCCTGAGGACTGTTTCCAGCAGCATAACAGCAGAACTAGAGAAGCTGTTGGAGAGCTATTTGGAAGCTGCTGATTCTCTTGCTATTCTGGAGGACCTTATCATCCTGGATTTCTAGACAAACTTGCTGTTCTTGTCAGAGGAGGATCTCAGCACTTTGTTGTTGTTGAGAACTGCTACAGTTCATCTGGGGTGAACTCTAGTCCTCAACTTGAGCATTGCTTTGTGGCTCCAGAGAAGATGGTTTCAGTACTCGGCTTCCTGGAGAAGCTTGTCGTGTTGGCTCTCCTGATGGGAATTCAGCTTTCTTTATCATCAGAGGAGCTTCGGTCCTCACTGTTCCTGAAGGTGGCTGTGGTAGTTTTTAGGGGAATTTCTGGTTTTTACCTTAAGCATTCCTTCCTTACTCCAGTACAGATCCTTTAGCCTGCTAGCACAGATCCTTCATACCACTGCACAGACTTTCTAACTTCCACCACTGACTTTTGGGCCTTTCCAGTGCAGATCTGTGAAGCAGGTCTAGGGTGCTGGACCTCTAGTTGGACTTGTGTGAGCCATTGTTGTGGGCTCTCGGTCTTCACCTGATTCATGCAGGTCATTACTATCCAGGCCTTCAGATGGATTATTTGGTCTTTGGTGTGTGAATGAATTTCCTGTGCTCTTTGTATATCATTCTTTAGGTGATTATAAAATAAACTTATAAAATGTGTCATGTATTGAATTGTTCCTCTTGCAAAAACCCAAAACTACAAGTATCAAAGAGGAAGGGTACTTGGAGGAAGGTTATACTTTCATGACTCTCCAAGATACATGCACAGGTGTAACTTTCCTAATCCCTAGGCTACTTCCAAGCCAATCAGTTTGACAAGTAAATTTAACTGTCTCAACAAGTTGGCCTTCAGATGTTACAGAGGGAGAAGCTGGACATAGATTTGGGGGGGCAAAAAGACTACAAGTTATACCAAGATAGGAGTGCACCAAGCAACTCACTCATGAAGACTGGAGAATCCTAAGAGGCAAAAGGTCTTGGATCTCCATCCTAATTTAGACCCACCACACAGAGTCTAAATTTTGCTGAGCTTCTGTACTGTGCTGGCCTTTTTAGAGTAATTTTGGACTGATTTCCATCTAAATCCTTTGGGCTAAACACAAGGTGGTGTGGAAATACATAGAAAATTATTATCTAATCAAATGTAATGTTGGTATGATATTAAAATATGGTAAATTAGACTGGAGTTTCAATGAACTGAAAATGAATAGGATGATTTAGGACCTATCCTGGATGCCAGGAAGGCAGTGGAAGTCAGTAGTTTTTAAAAGAATAAATCATCACATGTTTATTCTTCTCTGCCATTGAAATTCTGCAATAAATAATTACAGAGGAAAACCTGTGAATAACAGCACAAGCAGTTAATTTATGCGGCAAGTGACAATTTTTGAGAATCTGTTTTAATTGTGATGCTATTCCAAATATATAAACCACATATTTTTTACTCTGATTTGTTAGATGAAATTCTGGGTTAGGCAACTCTTTGCACAAGGTGCTATCATAACATTTTATGCCTAAATAATGTTTCTTTTTTAAAAAGATTCCCAAGTCAAAGTGACCTTGAGTACATAAAATTCTTTTTTTTTATTTTATGAAGAAATCAGACAAAATTCAATAACAAAATACTGAGAATCATAGTTATACTGTGACTATATTATTATTTTCAAAGTAATTACTCAGTACAAGATATAAATTAAAAAATTCTTTTAAAAATGGTAACACAAACTTTCTATTCAACCAGTTAAGGTAAATTATTATGGTAAGTGCACATATATATCGAGATATTTTTAAACTAAAAGATGTACTTGAGACATTTGTAGGTAATGCTAAAAGACAACATAATGCTGAAAGAAAAAAGTCACACATGAGCTAAATTTCACATGATTTCTCTTACATAAGAAACACTGTATGTAAAGAACAAAGTAGTAATCCTTAAAAATCCAGCTTTTGGTTTTGTGTTAGGAACTGGGTCGTGTAAGGTTTAAGTTACTCACTACAGTGCTCTCCAGCTATGAGAGAAAAACTCATATTCATAGCTCTGAAGGCAAGATAAGGGTGCAGCTGAGGCCATTTGGCTTTCCCTCTTACTCAAGGGAAGCATCTGGGCCTTAAGACAGTTTTCCTACTTAGCAAGATTTACTGCCTAGAATGTCATTGTTCTAGCTCCTTAAGTCCTGCTCATTATTTCAGGCTTTTATGTCAGCTGTGTCTCCACTTCCTGTACCCCACTGAACTGTTAAGGACCCAGTAAACATGGACAGTCTAGAAGAGTCTTTGCTTAGCTTCAAGAGAGCTCTGCTTTTTGTGGACCTCCTCATAGACCATCTTACTTCATCTGTTGTTTTTAATTCTCTTCCATACTCTCATCCATAAGACTGGGAGCTTGGCCATCTCTTCGTAGTTTTGGCAAGCAAAGAATTTTACACTATCTTTAATGTTTCTATTGTTGACATGTACTTTTTTGATATGATGTCATTATTTTAACCAACAATAAACTGGTTGTTAGCTAGCGGAAAAATCAGAAGGGTCTCTTTTCCTTTTCAAAATTCTTTTAAGACAGTAAAACAAGTTGCACACTCTGGTATTGGTTAGTATCACTCATTTCGGTAGTAATTGACAGTTTCATGGGCCTTCTCTTTCCTTCCAGGCACTAGAAAGGGTAAACATTATTCCTTCTGTGGTTGTACAAGGCTGTGTAAATAGTTTGGACATATGCCATATTTGATTATGGTATTTGTCCTTGTCATAGAAAACCCTCTTTCCTTGGCAGTTTGGAATCATTGCAGCTATATACTGTAAGGGCCAGGGAGATAGCTCAGTAGAATAAGCCCTTGCCTGTCAAGTGGAAGGTCCTGAGTTCAATCCCTAGTTCCACGAAAAAAAAAAAAAAAAAAAAAAAAGGTTATCTATATACTTTAGCCTCTTCTGACTTATATTCTGGGGAAGGGGAAGATGTTTGTGTCCTTGGGGTCAGCGAACATATGTCTATATTTTGTCATTGCACAGGATCTGAAAAGTTTCTCACTGAAATAAGGAATGTAGGGTCAGCCAATAGCTCAGCAGATTAAAGTGCCTGCAAGTAGGTGCAGGGGCCATGGGTTTAATCTCCAGGCCTGCTGTACCAGCCCTGTCCTGGGGCACACTGAGTTGAAATTGAGACTGGGCTTGGTGTTGCCCGCCTGTAATCCTAGCTCTTGGGAGGCTATAAACAGGTGGATCATTATGAGTCTGATCTAGTAGTGAGATTCGGAACACCTTGTAGACCATTCCTTAAAATAAAATAAAAAAGAAAGAAGGAATCTAAACCTACCTTACCCATAGAAGTAAGTTACAGGTTCAATGACTCTCATTGTGAGAAAATATTTTTTTTAGGATGCATGTCTAAGAGGCATAAAGGGACTTATTAGGCAGAAATTTAAAAGCATAATTCAAAAAATAGTGTGGACCCTTCAAAAATCAGAGAAAGAAAAGGAAAAGATTTATGATCTGTGATCTAGAGCCGGATATTTTCATGGGGTCATGTGGGTGTCTTCAGGATGAGTGATCCAGTACAATTACAAAATTTTGAGTTTCCTTGAGTCACTTCCCCAAGATTTGTTTCTTCTAATCTATGTCATAGCATTCAGATCTGTGTATGTGGTCGCCTGATGTGTAGGCATCTGAAGCCACGAGGCACTACAAGTTCACTCGAACCTCTCAACCTGATTAGAAGCCCTGGCCAGGCTGGATTTAAAGTGCAACAGCATTGTCACTTGTAGAGAGAAACATAATGATGGGATTCTCTGTTGGCCTAAGTGTCAGAAATCTGTATCATATATAAAATATATTTTGGTAAAACAGTGTAGTGTCCATATAGCGCTCTTACTACTAAATAGATATGGACCACTTGATCTGGCTCTCCTTGTAGGAGGGTTCTGTGAATTCTTTGTATTCTTACGCTCTTATCACTGCCTTTGCAGTTTGAAAACAAAGATGAAGCTGTTTGGTGTCAAGAGCACTCTCAAATGGCTCCCAAATTCATCCTGACAACCGAGTCAGTGTTGAAAGCTGAAAATCCTAAGTCACACTGCAGAGTTTATTGAAAAAATTACAAATTTCACAAAAGACATCAATAAATATTTTTTACAAAATTGCTAAGAGCATTCAGGCTATTTTTTGAAGCCTGGAATGACTTCAAAGCAGTCTGGAAAAATCCTTTAACTGGGCTTTTAAACATTTTTGTTCTTTGCTATATTAATTATATACACATATATTCTTCTTTAAAGTCGAACAAAATCATATCGGCCTCTTTTCTTTGACCACCAACATTAGTGTGATTTTCTTCCATCCTTTTGGGAAAGCAATGCTATTCAATGTCTTTTGAATATAGAAAATAAAACTGAACAGTAATTCTTCTCACACAGATGTTGAGGAGGCAGTATTCCTGTCATTTGGCATTCCCAGTTCATACATTTGTTAAGCTCTCTGAGCATTTTTGCAATTGAGAAACTTGTTTCCTCTATAGACTTTGAAGAATACTGTCAGTATTCTTGGTGGCTTTTAACAGCAAGCATTCTCCTCTTTGGGACAATTTTCACTCACATTTATTGCCACCTATGAACTCTATCTATTTCTGATCTGACTTTCCTAACTGCATAATCCTAGCCTTAGAATATAATTCTTACTTGTCTTAAAGAAACTCCTTTCAATATTCTCTCTTTCCAAACTGAAGAGGAACTGAATATAGAGCTCATCCATCCCCACCTCAGCTGAAGTACACTGGGCCTTTTATAATGTGATTCTTGCTTTTGCCATCAGTGTCAGTGATATGATAACTGGGGACAGACAGAAGCCCATGTTTCCAAAACAAAATGAAAATGCATTCTCTCAATGTGAGTATGTCTTTCAGTACATTTTGCAGTGACAAAATGCCACATGCAAAAATGTGGTGGGACAGAGAAACGAATATAAAGATTCTCATCTTTAACCTTCTTGTCTGGCTTTTGTGTCATCTGCTTACAAGAGATACGGCTTCTAGGAAATGAATTTCGCCATATCTGAAGCTGCTGCCATCTGATCTCCCAAAATATTACTTTTCCAAGCAGCAAGGAGAGCACCTCTCTGATGACTGTAGAAGGCAAAGTTCACTCTGAGATACCTGACTTGCAGTCAGTGACGAAGTCTCTCACACTGTGTAAGCCTTAAATCTTAAATTACTCTGATTTCCATCCCAAACCAATGCCTGTGGATTTCAGATAATGTTTGACTTTGGTGAAGATTATCCCCTATCTTTTATTAGAGAATTATTGAATAAAGAGATCCTGACATAGGAATACTAAATGATAATTACTCCTCTAGAAAAAGAAAAACAAACAAACAAACAAAAAGTTTAGAATGAGATCCTAACTACTAGGCAAAAAAAAAAAAAAAAAACAAAAAAAAAACCACAAGTTTTTATCTTATTTTATTTTATTTTTTTAACTCCTGAATCTTCTTTTCTTGTTGTACCAAACTTGGTGGGATTACTACTTTTCCTCTTGCTGGGGCTACGTTAAAGTAAACCTCACTTGTGAGCCTCTGCTTGAGGCAATATTTACAGAGAATTCTAGAAAGGAGAGTTGTAAAACACTGACTAACACAGTTATCACAAAGGTAACCATCCTATTGTTGGTATCTAGAATTTTGCTAAATCTTTAATTTTTTTTTTCAGATTTTAGACTCCTTGACTGAATTACAAATTTTCATTTTCTTTCCTCTGTGTTCTCATAATCTCCTTGATCAAAAAATTTGGGACATCACTGAGTTACAGGATGTTATAGTACAGGTTCTCATATGTCCTGAGTCCTCACTGACCTTGTAAGGCTAGGGCCAAAATATTGGCTGTCCTTGTAGCCCTTATTTTGCTCTAATTTTTGGCCTGCAAACTTAAGTTGTTAACCTTCCAGAAGAGAAGCTTGATATTATTGCCCTATAACATAAGTGGCTGAGCTTAACATGGCAATGGAATACCCTTCTCTGACAGAACTAAACAAAAAAAGCAGATACAAATGAAGGACCAGCCAGGCGTGGTGGCGCAGGCCTGTAATCCCATCACTCGGGAGGCTGAGGCAGGAGGATTGTTGTGAGTGCAAGACCAGCCTGAGCTCAAAGCGAGCAAGGCCAGCCTGAACTGCATAGTGAGACCCTGTCTCAAAAAGACAAAATAAATAAATAAATAAATAAATAAATAAATAATAAAAATAAAAATATAAGCCCATGTCTCAGACACAAATCTTCCCAATAATCTATTAAAAAAACAAAAACAAAAAACCCAAACAAATGAACAACCACTTTGTATCTATATATACAAAATAGTTAGGATAGATATACAGCTACTTTCTCTTAATTCAATGAGAAGAAAGATTTGTACTGTTAGTGTTTGGACAGGATATCATGTCTGCATCTTGTACTATGAATCACCACTAAGAAGACAACATTATGCAATGTATTAATTATTGAAACTGTCCTACTAATCAGTTTGAAACTGTCTCATTGTTATTTGTTTCTCAACCAAATTAATAATAATAATAATAAAACAACTTTTCTCACTGTTTCTTGGTGTCTGATCTCATCATTTGTACCTTTTCTTCCTGCTTATATCCCTGTTCCTGCTAAACACCAGGCAATGAAACAAAAGCAAAACCTTTCTCTGGTCCCTTTTTCCTATTAGTATTTTTCTAGTCCTATTTCTTTTGTTCATTTCATAAGTAAATGGGATATTTGTCCTCAAAAGAGGAAAGAAAGAAAGGAAGAACCTGTGCTCCTGGCTTTTTAATTCTCCTATGTTATTTTTCTCAGCTTTTTGCAAACAGTGCAGAACAAGATGACCTCAACATTGTAAAGGAATATTAAAGCATAGCTATATAAAAGTCAAATTCATCGTGCTGGGAGGATATCATGGAGATGTTTGTCTTAGTTACTTTTTACTCATGGCTGGGACAAATACCCAATGCTCAAATTGAAGGAAGGAAAGGTTTATTTAGCTCACAATTAGTAGAGGCTTCAGTCCGTATTCAACTGGCTGGAAGGCAGCCGGGCATAGAGCAGAGAGCTACCTTTCAGGGCGGCAAAGAGCAAGAGCAAAGGGGAGGGGCAGCAGCCGCTCAGACAGCTGCCTTCTCATCCCACCTTACACTGTGATGCATATTACCTGCCCCAGGGCAGGGGCAGCACCCACACCCACAGTAATCAATCACAGACTCCAGAAGCTTCCCGGTGACTGCGTGAGGCTTTGGGGAGCACCTAGACACCAACCGTAACAATGTTTATTTTAAAAATGAATCCCTTTTAACACATGATAGAACGATATGTTTAAAAATGTGTCAGTGAGGTATGTCTCTCATCAAGGACTGGATTTGTAACAAAGTAGATGTCTTCCGAGGCTGGTTGGTATTGCAAAATCTTGCAGTGCATATGGCTCCAGTCTGCTGAAGACTCCAAGGAGGAAAACAAAGCCAGAGGTAATCTCAATGTAACGATTATACTGAGGAGCAAAACTCACCACAGTATAATTATAAGACAATAAACTATGTTCCTGTACAGTTTCTTTAAACCCATTACACAGGACAAATTTATTTTATTGTTTCTGCTTTCTTAAGGCACTTGTGAGGTTACTACTACATTTCAAGGTCACCAAAGGTTAGAAGCTATGTGTGACATTTCTCTCACTGCTGTTTTAGGATTTCCCACAAGTCCCTTACTTACAAGAATCCTTGCCAAGACTCCCTTCAAAATTTCTTGAACTTGCTTATTTTTCTAGGTCCCTCCTTCCTCCTAGGAGCCTCACTCAGTTTTGCTGTGCTAACGAGAACCAGCAATGCACTGCTATTCCACTGATGCTCCCTTCCCCACCACAGTCACTGGTCTTGTGGGGCATCTGTTTCTCTTTCCTAAATGAAGAGCATGGGTGTGTCACTGCGAAGGCACTCTATCCCATCTGGTGTGGAGCAGTGTGGTCCTGTTTACTCGCCTGTCTTTAGATAACATGTTAAACATTTCCACGGGTCTTCCTGAGACCCCTCTCCAGGCAAATGTGACTTCATTTTCTTGTCACTAGTGTAGAGAAAGAGCACATTTGTCAGCCTTTGTGCCACTACACCGAGACCATGTGCTCAGGAATGCTGATATCATTTCAGATACATGCAAGGGTGTTCTCTGAAAGCGCCTACATTATGCTTTTGTCTTTCTTTCCTCCTGTTGACACCCTGAAAGGCTTACACGAAGGTGGAGGTTTTGCAAAACGGGAGAAATCTGAATTTTTAGTCATTGGATGGAAGTGAACCAATACAGTGGCCTTTTTCTGTATTGTATTGAATTACTAAAAACGATGGGTTTATCTCTTTCATACAGAGGCTATTACAGTGAGACTCTCACTTCAGTGTTTTTGTAGTTTTGAAGTAAACTTTGAGCAAATAATTGCAAAACTTTTTAACCAACTCTTCTTACAATAGTGAACACTGTCAAGGCCTTCCTGAAATACAGACATAGATAAATTCATTTCCAAAATTAAGAATTTTATCTTTTTCATTTTTTCAGCAAATTTTATTTCTATTTTCCTTCAAAAATCTCTTTTATATACTATTATAAATATTTTATTCTTTCTGTTGTTTTCAAATTATAGGATAATCAAGAAAAATGTTCATGCTCAATAACATATTACATATGTATATACTATATATATGCATATACATGTGTAGTAATTTAATCTAAATATGTGTATAATTCATATATATTATATTTATATAACCAGGAAATATATTACATGTAGTTGTCACTATCTATCTATCTATCTATCTATCTATCTATCTATCTATCTATCTATGCAGATACTGTAAATGCAGTATATTGATACATTTAGATGGTGATTTTTAAGTATGTTTTATTTTGGGTATTTTTTATGAGGGAATTTTTCTGTAATAGTGGCTCCATTTGTTTTGGGGAACTGGTAGCTGCATAAGCTATATTTTTATCATTCACCTTCTCTCCCTATCCTCTATTCTTTTTTTTTTTTTTTTTTTTTTTTTTTT
>PVKA01004575.1:0-97785 GCA_004027165.1 Ctenomys sociabilis
CTGCTATAAACATAGGTACACATATATCTCTATGATACAATGTATCCAGATCCTTTGGGAAAATTCCCAGTAGGGGGATAGCCGGCTTGAATGCGATTTGTAGTCCTACCCTTTCGAGGAGTCTCCACACTGACCTCCACAATGGTTGTACCAGTCTACATTCCCACCAGCAGTGGAGAAGTGTTCCCTTTTCCCCACAACCTCTCCAACATGTGTTGTTGGTTGATTTCCTTATGATAGCCATTCTTTCTGGAGTGAGATGGTATCTCAGTGTTGTTTTTATTTGCATTTCATGAATGGCTAGCGATGTGGAGCATTTTTTCATATATTTATTCACTTCTTTAAGCAGAAATACAAAAGGAAACGTACAACAACAACTAAAATCAATTCAGTCAGATAAGGCAAAGTGAATGGCATATGCTGCAGAGCACTAATCAGCTTTTCTTCTGGATGGTTAACAACCTAAGTTCGCAAATCACAGTTGGAGAAATGGAAGAGCCACAAGGCCAGCCAACATTTTGGCTCTAGCCTTTCGAGGTCAACGAAGACTCAGGACATAGGAGAACCTGTACTGCAACATCATGAAACTCAGTTGAGGTCCAAATTTTCTGAACAAGAAGATTATGGAGCCAAAGAGGAAAGAGATCGAAGTTCTATAGTGTGCCTGGGGAGAGTCACATGGAGAGAAAACTTTCTCTCAGGCTCTCACAGAGCAAACTGGTCAAGCATTGGCCATGACTCATCCACATGGATGACACAGACAAAGGATCTACAGAATAATGTACAGGACTACAAGGTAAACCCTGAGGGGACTTCACTGACCACATAGGAAATATTAAGTTCATGTGCTGGTATATAAGTCTTGATCTACCTAGGTCTTAACCATCCAACAGAAAAGAATAAAAATGAAGTGTACATCACAGGGCCATAATATTAAGCTGAGCTGTAAATGGCTATGGTCATCCACTAGGAAAATAATTATTGAATTTTTGATATAATTCAGGTATAAAAAATAAGATAAGTAAACATCTACACTCTTTGTTTACTGATAAGAGACATCTATAATAATGTCTGTAAGTACAATATGTATGCACCTTGTACGATACCAAAACAGTATGAAAACAGTTTACAATGTATTAATTTATCGAATCTGTCTTATTAAGGTGTCTTAAAACTGTCTGATTAATTGTACTTAAATAAAATAAAAAATAAATTAACAAAAAAAATAATAATAAATGGCTTTGCAGCGTATGGGAGCACTGTGAAGTGTCTAGGCCTGGTTCATTATCTTTCTTAAGGTCGCTATTAGAATATGTAAAGCTTCAACTGAACATTCTAAACGATTTGTGGAGAGTCTTGTGTTCAGGGAAAAGGGTTACAATTTTAAGGGCATCTGAAGAACTCAAAAAATTATGTACACATCCTGATTACCTCCCTCAAAGAGTATACAGTATCCAACAGGTATATCATGAAATTTTACACAAGAAATATTGAGTTCTCAAGAAATATTTACTGAGTTCTCAATAAGATAAATATCTGGTACACAAAATTTTCTGATTAAATACAAGTTTTATTTGCTATTCATGTCTAGCATATGTAAACATTATTTATTATAAAAACACCTTCTTTGGGGACCAGGGAGATGTCTCAGTGGGATAAGCGCTTCCCTGGCAAGTACAAGGGCCTGAGTTCAGTCCCTGGTTCCACTAAATAAACAAATAAATAAATAAAACACCTTCTTTAATTCACATTTATCTTAAAATGTAAATAGATCATAGAATAGAAGGTAAATTTTAGATAATTAAAAATAGATATTATTTTGTAATAAAACATTATGAAAGGAAAATTCATACATTTGGGGGCAAAACAAACAAACTCTTGTTTCAAAAACAAGTGCTACCAGTACATGATAAAGGACAGGCAGCATAATACTATGTATGCTGATGCTCTAGCCTACCACTAGCTTTGCAATACATACATGTCGTTCAGTGTCATACAAAGAGCAGACATCATGGCATTACCCAGCATGCTCAGAAATATGGAGAATAAATGCTTTGTCCTACCAAGACAAGCAGGATCAAGATCGTAAGAATCCAGCTGCTTCCTATCAGGCTTACTTTAACAGGCTTTGTATTCCTCTCTGCTCCCAGACTCATACAAGAAGCTATGGCCAGAGCAATAATCTACTTTGTTTTTCGTTTTTATGCAGTATTTTAACCTATAGATTAGATATCTCCTGTCTCTCTAATACCCGTTTTAATGAATGGTGGCAAAATGTTCCATTGAAACTAGCTAACCTGAAGCAGTCATTTAAAATTATCTTAATGACACCTCTCCAAATGAAAATGTTCAATAATAAATGCATGCAAAGAAGATCAAAAATATTTGAAAATTGAAAGTACAATAGTTTTGCCAAGGACAGCTTGTGATTTACATAGTCTGTATTTAGCCATGGGAGCGAACTAGCACCACTTGGAGCAGCTGGTACACATGGGATGTGAAGTTTTTATATATTTTGTTGTGTTTTCCACTTGGTCAAGTTGAGGGGAAGACAGGGATACAGTAAAAGAGACTAAATTTGAGACTTCAATACACCTTTGTTTGCATCCTGGCTCTACTATGTTCTCTTTGATCTTGGGCAAATTATTTGATTTCTCTAAGCTTCAAAAATATTCTTTGCTTATTTGAAAATAAGATTTGCTTCTCTGCAAATTGTTGTGAAAATTTAGGAAAAGAGCAATAGCTAAAATATATTGAGCTGTTGATATGTGTGGTAACCAACTCATATTTGTATATGACCATAGATTACCTTTGGAAAAATCATTAAATGAGTACTGTCATTCTCTATTGCATTTATATTTTTCAGCTGAAGAGACAGAGACAAAGAAGATGAAATGTTCATATAAAAAGACAAGCAGTGAATTTCTGCTCATGATTCTGATCCAAGTATCTGATCCTATTTAGGTTTGTTTTCATAAACTCTGTGATGTTTAAACAATGCAACTTTGAAAAAGAGATTGTGGTTGCCAGAACTCATAGCCAAACAGAAAGAATAATTCCAGAAAAGAAAGTTTGGCATAATGAACCCTAAAAACTTCTAGGGTCTTATTTTTACAAACTAATTTCTGGAATGTATCATGCATACCAGGGATGGTCATAAATATTAAGCTGTCTGTCATTGTCTTTTACAGTTGAAGTATAAACAGGGTTATTGTCCAAATTCTGCTTCAACACTAATTCTAAGTATGTGTTTCAAATGATTGTGTGAAAATGACCATGTCCACTTTTTAATGAATTTTTAGTTAAGCAATGTGGTAAATCACTGCCTATCATGCTAGAAGGACTTACATTTGTAATTTCTCTGGAAAGTAATAAACCTGATTATATATCAGGTTTTGTTTTTATGCAGTATATATATATATATATATATATATATATATATATATATATATATATATATATATATATACCCAATGTTGAAGGCGGAAAGATTTATTAAACTCTAAATTTGTAGAGGCTTCAGTTCACGGTTGCCTGGCACCAAGGCAGGGGGCATTGTGGGCATTGTGGTGAAGGAACAGCTCCTGGCAGCAGAAGGCAGCAAGCAGCAAGGGAGTACGGCAACCATGAGCAGAGGTCCCGGCAGCCCTCTTGCTGGCCTCTCTGTCTTAACCATGCTACCTGCCTGTAGGGCACATCTCGAGTGAGACCTGCTTAATCGAGTTCAGAACTACCAAGCCAAGCAGGTGAACTAATTTAATAATTACACACCCTTGATCCCTGAAGCACACACTCTAGATCCAACCACCTGTGGAAAGCTTCCCATAAAATTGCATTAGGCTTTGGAAGGACACAAGCTATAACACACAGACTTTATCATGCTGCACCTGTGCAGTCTTAACTTCATACATGATTTGCACTTTTGCTAACCTCACAAAATGAAAATATGAACAATTGAAGATACTTTTAAAAATGATAACTGAAATAGGGTATGCTTAAAACTCAAGATTTTGATTTTTCTTTTAAGAATTGGATCCTAGCACTGCTGATGCAGTGTTTATGATACTCTTTGACTATGCTGGGATCTAGGATGGATATTGTGTGAAACATTTGATAATTCAAGTAAAACATAATCTGACTTTTTTCCAAAATTGTTAAATAATACACTAGTTTCGAAATTTAAATGACAGCAATGGTTTTCTCACTGTACAATATTGATAAGGTTCACATATTATAACATTTTCAGAAGGCTTATGTAATGTTTTATTTAAATCCTCTACTAATAAAAACTCCAACATGAATAAAAGCATTCAGCTAAAATATAGTAGTGGCCAGAACATGTTAAACATTCTGCAGGGTAGTTTATTTGGAATTTCAGTAAAGAAAATATGCAACATGATTTGTTTCTCAAACTATTGGCAAAAACATGATATTTTTTATATTGATCAGAAAAATACAAGTTTCTGATAATGGCTCAAGTTCTGCAATCAAGTACTCGGATGCCCCATAACAATAAGAAGGAAATTAGGTGTATTTTGGGGAAGGGTCTACAGGGTGTTTAAGGTCTCACTACTAGATCAGACTCACAGGATCCTCCTGCTTACAGCCTCTCAAGAGCAGGGATTACAGACACGTCACCACACCCAGTCTCAATGGCCGTGTGCGCATGCGCCAGGGTGGGACCGACGCAGCAGGCCCCAAGACCATAGTTATTTAATGTGAATTCTTCAGGTAATGCTGATGTGACTGCTGCACTGTGCGAAGACTGAAAGCAGCTCTTTTTGATGATATCATTACATTAACAACACTTGAGATTTAGAATATGTGCTGTGAGTTCTTCTACAAGTATGTTTCTTCTTTTAGATTTCTTACCTGTAAAATTGCATAATTTAGAAACATATGCTGATTGGAATTGTTCACTGAATAAATAAGTGGATGCATGTGAGTGTATAAAGGAGGAAGTGGAGTAAGGTACAGAACTTAACGCTGAACAGAAAATAACAAAGATAGAAAGTTAGCACGACTTCAGCCTTCTCTTTTAAGTTTCTGACGTGTGTGGTAAACCATTTGGCTAAAATATCCTTCTGAAAATTTTTACTTTAAACTGAAATTTGTATTGGGGTACTTTTGCTATGTATATAGTTGTTAAAAACCAACAGAGAATTATGCCTGGGCTTTTTTTTTTTTTTTTTTTTTTTTTTTTCAGTCTCGCTAATGATGACACTTTGCAAACTTATGGTGTAATATCAAAACAACAGTAATGATATTGGTACATTCTATTCCTCTTCTCTAGGTTTTTCCAGTTTTGCTTGTTCTAGTTTATACCGAGCTTTGAACGAGCTTGCCATCTGTGTTAGTTATGTACTCAGCATCACATTGCTCCATCGCTATGGGGTCCTTTGTGCTCTCTAACTACCCTACACGATCAGTCATCAGCCGTGGCAACCACAATCTCTGCTTCAGAGTTGCATTGTTTAAAAAAAGTTACATAAATTAAATCATGTTGTATCCAAACTTTTAAGATTTAAATAAGCTTTTCCTACAAATATAGGCAAGTTGTGATCTCTGTTTTGGATTTACTAATGTTTTATAGGGTCAGTGTTCCCTGCATGTACCAGAGTTTTATATTAATTTAACCTCCCCTGTCCCAATTCTCATATGTGTAGAAGTTTGATTTGATCATCATAGGAGTGCTGCGTTCATTAGGGAAAATATCCATTATTGTATTTGGAGCTCCATATTATGCAAGGAGGTGAAGTGTCCGTGGAGGTGAGCCTCTGGGGTATTACTTGTTCTCACCTCCGCCTTTCTCTTTCTGTTGTTTGCTAACATAGATTGAGCACTTTTTTCAACACTATGTTCTTCTGACTTCCTGTGTGTGCATTGCAGCCTACTGACCAAGAACTGAAATTCTGACACAAAATCCAATTGTCCTCATCTAAGTTGTGGGTGTAGGTATCAGAAATGGAAAAGCTAACCAGGACATATACTGGTACTAAGAGTGTGGGCATTGCTATGACAATAGAAGATGTTGCTCAGGAATATTTGGATCTGATGTGTTGGAGGATTTGGAAAAATTTGGCAATCTTAATGGTCATTTCTGGTCAGAGATTGGAAGAGGAACATGCTCACACAAATGAGGACAGTAAAAATAGGCTCAAGTAATTTCAATTGGGAACAAGGATCCTGTTGGCAATCGGAGTAGGTTATATATGTGATTCTACAGCAGAATATTTTTTTCTATATTTTGCATATCTCATGATGCTATATGAAAAAATTGAGATTGATAGTGGCACACTAACTTAGTTTACTGAGGAAATTTCAAAACAATTTAATATTCAGGCTATGGTTTATATTTTACAGGCTTTTTTTGTCAGATCTGCAATGAAAGTCAGGAGCAGAAGTCAAAGAAGAAAAGTTTGCAGTTTTGTCATAAAAAAGTACTTGCCATGTTGGGGCCATGGAGAGCATGGGTGCTGAGATTAGGATTAACAAGAAATTGCTAGCAGAACAATAGGAAATGTGGCTTGTGAACATATCATGAATCAAAAAGACATCACCCTTCCCAATCTCAAGGGTACAATATTCTCATTTGAGAAGAGTCTCCGGGTCTCGTTCTGCAGGGCTCTGCTTTAGAAATTGGCTTGGCACAATCCTTTCACAGTAAGTGAGAGGCTCACAGCAGCCATAATCCAAGATCTGGCTACTGCTCACTCTGTCAGGAGACCTTGTCCTTGCCTACATGCTCCTGATTACATAGGCTTCCAGAATGCTGAATGTTGCAGACTTTAGAGGAATGTCTGTGAGGCTAGGCAGCTTATGTATGGAAGAACAGAGCACGTAACTGAGAGGATAAAGCTGAAATTTCAGGGAAGCATCCAGCAAGTTGAGGATGCCAGGGATGTGGGACATCTGCTAAGGCAAGCCTTAGACACCTGCTTGAGGTGAAAGGCTACTGGAGCCACAACAAGCAGTGTCATTGGCAGCCCAACTCTTTTATCCTTTTTTTAAATTTCAATTTTTATTTTTTAATAATCTTATTGAGAAACAAATAACAATGAGACAGTTTCAAAATCGATTCATAGGACAGTTTCAATAATTAACACGTTACATATTGCTGTCTTCTTAGTAGTTATTCAGAGTATAAGATGCAGATGGGATATCCTGTCCACAAATGCTATTAGTACAAATCTTCTTTCTATCACTTAATTAAGAGAAAGTAGTTGTATATTTATCCTATTTTGAATATACAGATACAAAATTGTCCTTCATTTGTATCCCCTTTTTGTTGTTTAGCTTTGTCAGAGATAGGTATTCCATTTTCATTTAAATATTAGATGTATGAATTTAGCAAAATATTCCCATATAGTCCAGTAGTCCATAATAATAGTGGGTGTTCCCTAGGACTGGAAATATCAGAAGTTGTTGACTTGAGCCTTTTACAGCTCATCATCTTAATATGGCTTTGCTTTTTATACTTTGCCATTATATTTTTCTGCTGGATGGTTAAAACCAAATAAAGCAGAACCTATACAACAAGAAATGTAACTTTTGTATCTCATGAGGTCAATAATCTTGAGAATCTTCAGTAGGTTTTTAAAACTAGCAGTTAATTGGAAGGATTCTCACCCTGGCAGCCCATATCTTGTCAGCCCACATTTCACAACTTGCCCCATGTGGTTGACAGGGAACTGAATGATTTAATGTTTGCCATATAGGTATCATTCTTCCTTTGCTCTGATGCTTTTATATTCCTCCTAGTTCTCCTTTCTAGAATGTTTATACTGTGCCATTGTAGGTTTAAGTATTTAACTTTCCTTCCTATTTTTACCAAACCTCAGCTAAGAGTTTGTGTTGTTTCACAGGAGACTTGGCACTTGGGCATTTTAGCAATGCTGGAACCATTTAACCCAGAGATGAACTAAATGCATTTTGCATAATGACGTGGTCACAAGTCTTATGTTGGCCAGAAGTACAATGATATAAATTAAAACTAAACTGCTCCCCAAGTCCCCATGTATTTGGAAAGTGAGTGCAACCTGAGATAAAGCAACTTATTAATGGGCTCATTCTTCAGTGAGCTCACTAGCTTATGGTCTGTTAAGAAGTAGGGCCTGGTTGGACACAGGTCATGGGGGTGCAAGGATTTCTTTTTGGTGTAGAGTGAGACAGTGTTTCACTTTGTAGTTCAGTCTGGCTTTGAACTGGTACACATTCTAGACCACTCTCAAAACTCATGGCAGTCATCCTTCCTCTGTCTCCTGAGTGCTAAGATCACAAGGGTATGAGAAGAATGTATGAACCACTGCAGCTCCTCCTTTCC
Organism: Ctenomys sociabilis; assembly: GCA_004027165.1. NCBI lineage: Eukaryota > Metazoa > Chordata > Mammalia > Rodentia > Ctenomyidae > Ctenomys > Ctenomys sociabilis. The sequence goes on from PVKA01004575.1 coordinate 8,324, forward strand.
TTCTCTGCTTCTTGGCTGCCCTGGGTCAGGCACTTTTCCTCCACCATATCCTCTGCTACTGCAATAAGCTGTCCATAAACTATAAGTCTAAGCTCAAATATACCTCTCTTCTTAAGTTGTGGGTATTGGGTGTTGTGTGTCAATGATGGAAAAGTGCCTCAGACACATAGTCTGTGTAAATATTCTTCAATCAACTGACAGATGAAGATGAACTGATTCCAGTTTTTGGCTATTACAAGTGAAGGTACGACAATTATTTGTGCAGTTTTTGAGGTTTGTGTCTGTGTGTGTGTGTGTGTGTGTGTGTGTGTGTGTGAAATGTATGTTCATTATAGAGGAATATGCACCTAGGAGTGTTACTCATAGGATATATGGTTATTGCATATTTATTTTCAAGAGAAAATACTAGCATGGTTTCCAGAGAAGCTTTACCATTTTAATTGCAATGTATGTATGATCCAGGTTCACTCATCAACATTCACTTTCCCCTCTTCAGGTTTTTTATTTTGGTTATTGATATTATGATGGTGCTATTTTGCATTTCTCCAGTGGCAAATGAATGGTATCAAAAGTCTACTTATGTGTTTTTTTTCCCCATATATCTTGTGATATACTTCTCATATGCTATTTTTCTATTTTGTTTTGTGAGGCTATTGCATACTTTGAAATAGCATTAAAATAGTATTGTTTTAATATTTCTCATCTGAAAATATTAATACCTAGCTTAATTTTCTTTCGATTTTTCTTTATACTCATTTTCACAAAGTAACTATATGAAGTAACTACTTTCATTTTTGTATTTTGTTTTCAATTTTGGTAAGTTTTAATACATTAACTGTATTGTGAATTATGGGTGTTCTTTTGGGAGAAGTAATCAAGTTTTCAAATTCTTTGCCCAGATATAAGTTATAAAGATACTTTTTCCCTGTATTTTCTAAAAATGTCATAGGCCTTCTATTACATTTAAGCTTGCAATTTATTTGGGGTTGATTTTTGGCAAATGATGTGAGATTGGGATTAAAGCCCACCTAGATACACAAATGCTTCAGTGTTGTCAAAAGGACGCACATTCCTCATTCCCAACAGTTATTTTCTTTGTTGGTTTCTCCCCTTACCTCTTTTCATCATTGTTTTATGTGTTTTGAGGTTCTTCTGCCAATCAGATTCAATATTCTAATTACTTTGTCTCTTTCTTTAGTTATTCATGAATATGTCTGCTTGTGTAGCTTCCTCAGTAGATACTTTGGGTGTTAAGATACACACAAGTAGCCTCTCAAAATATTTAGTTATCAGCAAGTTTTTAATTCTTTAAGTAATACATAAAAATCTTACCATATTTTCTTATTTTTAGATTTGTTTTATTAATAGGACATACTGTTCATATTTATCATGTAGACAACACATCTTAATCTTATTTTTTTGTCCTCTGCACCCCTATCCATCTCTTCCTTTTATAAGTACTTGTCCCTTTCCCACTTGAAAATACTCTATTTCCATTTAGAGTATTTTACTTTCCCTACTTTTAAATTACATTGTGTTTTGTTAGAAAAATATAGAGAAATCAGAAGGTGAAACCCAGCATAGAATACTTAGAGATGCAGCTACAACATTATTCAAAATAGAAGCAAGTTAAGGAAGAGGGAAGCTATAACTCAGTACAAATGCCCGGGGTTCAGTTCCCAAATTAAAACCGTGAATGAAAGAGTTGTCATAAGCATCAGATGATATTTGCAATTTTGCTTTAATTGTGGTTTCTAATAGTCATGTGATTTCTAATACTCATGAGGAAGTAGTTCTCTATATAATTCATATTTTTGTTCCTCCATTTTTCTTATTCTTTACAATGCTTCAAATTTCGTTCTTTCTTTCTTTTTCTCTCTTTGCTGTTTTGACAATTTCCTTTCATCAATCTGTAAGAATAGGTCAGCTGAGAACAGATTCTATTCATTTTCTGTCTTTCCATTCATTCCTGAAAGGCAGTCTTATCATAAGAATTAGGATGAGCAGCGATTTTCCAGCACTACTTGTGAAAATATTCAACTATCTTTTCAGTTTCCAAGATCACATAACAGAAACTCACTGATATTTAAAACGCTGCTCCTTGCGATGTTATGTTGCCCTTTTTTGTTATGTTCAAGAAATGTTCTTTGTCTTTACTTTTCAAAAACTAATTTTTATATTGCTTAGGTACATTTTTTTGAGTTTGTCCTACTTGGGGTTGGCTTAACTATTGTACAGTTTGGAATGTGGAAGGCTTTCTGTGATTATTTCTTCCCAGTTTCAGCCCTCTTCTTTGCTCTTTCCTTTTGATACTTCAATAATATGAAAATTGCAATAATTTTGTGTTATTGTATCCCAGAACTCTGAAATTCTGTTCAATTTTTTCCAGTAGAACTTTCTCTTTGTTGTTCAGATTGGCTAAATTACACTGATCTGCCCTCTTATTTACTGTTGTGTTTCACATGCCATCTCATTGCCACTACTGAGCTCATTTAGTGAAGTTTCTTATTGTTTCCGTTATTGTATTTTTCAGTTCTATAATTTCCATTTGGTTCTTTTTGTACAAACCTTATTTTTTTTCTGTTGTTTTTATTTTTTCATTTGTTTCAAGGAAGTGTGTAATTGGTTGTTGAAACACTTTCATGAATCTGGCTTTGAAGTCTTTGTCAGATAATTGCAAACTTTGAGTCACATGGGTATTGGTACAAGTTTGTTTGTTATCTTTTCTTGTGCAGGGTTTTTTTCTTGGTGCTTGGTACAATGAGTGATTTCCTACTGTTCTCTTAATTCTTTGTCTATTCTGTTTAGAAACTTTAAGTCTTATTTAAAAATTTAGCAGGTAGCCACCGTGATCAAGTTTAGCACACACGTCTTGGTTGAAATTTAATTTTTAGTGCCTTCATTATCAGGTTTGAAATGCTTTGTTTACTTAGAACCTGTAGAATCCTATTGTTTTCTGCTGGTGTTGTCTGGGAATAAAGAGGTACAACTCTTTTCCTGGACTGTTGGATGTCTCCTATTGAGAAAAGGCATGGTATCTCCCTTAAGTATACCTCCCTTCAACACCTGGGTGCTTGTTGACTCTAAATGACAGGGAAGTTCTTGTCCACAAAGTCAAATATTTCCAGTTCAGTTAGCTTGCTTCTAGTAGGTCTTTTTATTTCTGTCCAAGCATCCCAGTGCCTCTTGACCTGGACAGAACTACAAAGGCCTTACCTAGACATTTGATCTTACTAAATCCATCCCTCTAGTTATACACCCAGACACAGGCTCTGGACTCAAGTGGAAATTCAGAGGCAGAGAAAGGAAGGAGCTTAGGACTCTAGTGACACAAGGGCAGCCAAAGGGAATGCCTTATAAGGATTAGAATCCTACTTATTCTAACTTCTCCTCCAGTATTTTTCACTGAAGAAGGAAAATCTTAAGTTTAAACCCAATTAAGAAAATTTTTCTCCTGGTGTACACTGTGAGAAGACTCCTGATAGAGCTCTCTTACTAATAATACAGGTATTAAGCTCACTTGAAGATGACACAGGTCTCTGTTTCATACAGGAGAAAAATAAGTATACAAAGGTCCCTCTGCTAGGCCACACTGAGGCAGGGCCAATGCCAAGTCTGAGTATCCTTCTGTTGGATGGGGAGACTTAAAAATGCCCTGATGCTGGGCTCTTCTTCTAGTCTGAGGTCCCAAACTTGTTCACCTTCTTTTTACTGCTTTTTCAGAGTCTTCTTTCTTCTTGAATTTTGTTACATGAATTGTTTCTAGGATTTATGCTTTGCTTAGCAAAGAGGGGCAGAGAAAAATAGATCTATGCACCAAGGATGAATTGGAAGCCCCTAACATATACATTTTCACTCTCAAAATGAAAAAGAGATCATTTTTCCCCATTTACCAGTGGTAGAAAATAAGGTACAGAATCACATGCTATTTGCTCAAGGTCAGAAAGTGCACAACTGGCAGTAAAGATATTGGGCTTGATCTATCATTAGTAAAGGACACATATTTCACACTTTCATTTTCTTTGCATGTGGAATTCACGTAGTAAGTGGAAAAGCAACAGAAAGAAAATAAGACAAGCCTAAGAAACTGCTGTGCTAATATCACCTAAAACAAACACAAAAACATGTCTATGTTCATTAAATTGTGTTATAATGAAAAATAGAAGCAAAGAAGCTAAACGTGAAGCAAATAGTTTCTGAGATAAACCAGACAAAGGCAGGGAGGCCAGCTGTCACACATACAGGATGTTCTCATTAAAAAAGAGCCACATTTTGAAGGACAGGTACTGCCTTGGCAAAGTGACTGCTGCCATTCTAGCCCTGGCTCCTTGGTCTTCCTGTCTAAACTGATTTCAGAAGGACTAATATAGAAAACAGGAGAGGCACATTTGGCCTGGGTCCTGGCCAAAGAGCAAGGACAGCTGAGTTGGTTTTAGACTGTCTTCCAAGTCTGGGTAGAGTAAAAATGGCTAGCTCTTTTTTCTTTGTCTTTCTCTGCTAGACATTTCTTGTGCAGGCAGGAGGGCAGTGTGGAACTGACAAGAACAGCAGTAATTACTGAGGAGACGCTCTGTAAGGGTGTGCTTTGTTTTGTTTTGTTGTCTTCAAATACCAAAGGCAAATAATGAAGTGTTTATGAGAAGTGAGAGATCATCTCTTGCTCCTTTTCATGCTGATGAATTCCTGCCTAAGTAGGAAAGATAATCCCAGCTATTGAGTAAATACGAATGTGTTCCCAATACAGATCCTAGCGGGTAGAGGCGGGGAATGCCAATGATTGCAAAAGGAGGGAGACCAGGAAACAGAAGGAACTGCAAATGGTCTAACAAGGCTGAAGAAGGAAACTTCAGATCTTTTTCTGGTCCTGATGTGTACAGATGAAACTCAGAAGCAATTTTTTGTTTTAGTTTAATTTTTTTTCTTCTTCACAAAAAAAGAACGTTTAGAAAATAACACAAAAATATTGATTTGCTGCTTTTTACCTTCATAGCTTCCAAGGATAGAACAAGTGCCTGCCGATGTGACAGAAAGTGTTTAGACATTATTTCCTCTCTAAAATTAGGATTTCACTCAAATTGTATTCATTCAAGGCAAACATATCTATCAAGACAATGATCAACAAATGTATGAATTCTGTCATAGGAGTGGGGAACATTTAAAATGTATAGCCCAGAAAAAATGTTTCCTGAATAAATTGCATAACATATCCCTATTTCTTTTATTTAATGAGAAAATGTGCTGTTAAAAATTAATAATTTCCCAAAGTGGTCTAGGTAGTAATGACATAGAAAAATATAACTCCCAATCTGTTAAGCAGTAGATGTGCAAAGCTTATGGCCTCACATTAGGCATGAAGTCACAGAGCCTCAGCAGGCAGTCAGGAGAGTTTTATAGAGGAAAAAGGAAGAATAGCTTCTGGATTTCTAGCAGGACTCCCAAGGGAAGGCCACTGAGGCTCACTAGGTGGGGTTATTGTACAGTAATGTGGGTCAGACTACAATCAACTTATAAGGTTTAGAAGTGAAATTTTATTGATCCAATTGGCAAAGAGATCACAAAGCAAGGATATGTGTAGTGAACCAAAGCATCCTTGGAAAGTGAAGGGAGTATGGGTCCAGAGGTTCTGATCAACCACCTAAGAGCCTGATGCCTATGTGGGCCTACTGTACCACATGGGGTTAATTACAGCATGGTCTATGTCACTGCTTATCTCTAGGGTGGCAGGCAAGCCTAGCTGTTGAGGCCTGGCTGTTCTGATTCTTCTTCAGCCACAATCTGTGCCTCGTTTTTATGCTGACTTTCACATGAGCTCAAATCCTTCCTAGTTGCATTAATTTCTACCTAACCTAGCTGTGTATACCAATATGTCAAGTGGTAGAGTTGATATTTGAATCCAGAACTTTCCAGTCAATACTTTTACTCAGAAAAGTACTGAACAGTGAATGCCAAAGTTTTCCACTTTATTGTTTAAGCATCCTAGATACTTTAATCTGACAGTAGATTGGCATCTATTAGAAGGAGGGAAAAAAGAAACAATGCACACACACAAATTGTCCTTCAGAACTTTCTCTCCAGGAGTATCAATGTATCCAGAATTTAGTTGAGCATTTCAGAGAAGAAACTATAGGAAATACTGGTCATGTTGCTTAGTTACAAAGGATTCTCAACCAGTCATTTTTGTTCATGAAACTTTCTATTCTGAAAAACTTTTCATGTTTTTATGGAGCTTATGGGTTTTAAAAAACCATTCTTATTCATCTGTGTATTTTATTGTACAAAATACATCAGACAGTAGGTTGCTTACCTGTATACTTTTTACCTCAGCCTCCAGCATGCTGAGATTATAACTCTTTGCCATGCTGCCTAAGTAATAACTGGTACTTTTATGGAATGCTAGAATGGTAAATTTTACTTTCTCTTTATGCCAAAAATATGAAAGACTCATTTCAACTCTGTGGACCTCAGTTTACAAGTACATCCAACAGGGTTCGGAGGTACCTCTAACCTATCATGCAACTGGCACTCTGTGAATTTGCTGAGTTTCGTTTCATGTGGATAGACATCTGTTGACCAGGAATGCTCCAGGATCAGGCTCACAGGAGGCAGTAATGCATCTCAAATCCTAGATTTTACAGGCATTATTTTTCTGTAAGGTATATTAAATATATTAAATAAAAAATCATTTCTTATGTAGGATCAGGAGTGGTGTTGAGAAAGTCCAAATATACTTTAGGTTTAGGGAAGATTTTAATATAATCAGACTTTGGTTCCTTAGGAAGATAAAAAAAAAGCCTTTATCTATCCTAAAATACTCTACAATAAGGAGAACAAAATACATGAAAAAATACCTATGAACTTGCTCAGAGCCAAAGTTTGCTTAGTGCCAAGACTAAAAATAGACTTATAAATGCACCTTTTATAAAGCAGACTAGAAAAGTAGAAATTATGGCTTCACAAAACAAAATTGAATGATTGTCAATAAAAATAACAATTAATAGCTATACTGTCCATTAACAATAGGTAGATAATGTCTTAAATAATTTCTGTGTAAAAATCTTACTTAGTATTCTATCCTTATGCAAAGGTCCAATTTTCCCTGTATTTCTAGAGATTAAATAATCTAGAATTCCAACATTTGATGCATTTTAGTTAATTGCAAGTTATAAATTGACCATCTTTTAACATCTATTAGGTTAGGATCATATTTGAAATTAACAATGTTTTCATATGTCAAAAAGCAAATCAATAATTATTTTGAAGTTTTTTTAATCTGATTTTTTGGGCAAATTATATGCTCATCTTCCATTAGCAGATTTCAGATTTATTTGACTTTATTTACATGATAATATGCAACACTTGCTATTAAGCTCCCAGAGCTTGGGTGAAATGAATTTTCTTACAAATAACCAGACAAAATACACAGTTGGAACACTTGCCATTTTTATTATTGTGCTCTGCAAACAATTTCAACATGCTGGACAGAGTTTCTTTTTAAAATTAATTTTACTTGGGAAAGGTATTCTGCCTTCAGTTATGTGGTGGTTTGTTTTAAATGTATACACCATTTCTGCCATTCACAATAATTACACATCAAAGATATCTGCCCAGCTCTGTATCCTACTTTTTTCAAAGATCTATTACTATGTTTAACATGATATGCCCATTCATATGTGTTTTTGTGTATCTATCTGTCTATCTATCTATCTATCTATCCATCCATCCAGATATCTGGCATGCAATCAGAAAATGCTGTGTTTTTCTGTGTTAGAAAAAGCACTTTCTAAATGGGCAAATTTATCTGTGTTAATATCAAATCATGTCACATTTTATTTACAAGAATTATAGGGCATGGATGGATGCCTGTTTCTGGGAACAGGACATCATATTTCAACATGGTTATTGGTGGTGAAGATGTTAATGGGTAACATAACAAGTGGAATTTTACATGACTTGAGAAATCTATGTGACATGAGGAAAAGTTAATTTCAGCTTTGCCTCATTAATCAGATATGCCGCCAGCTAAAAATTGTCACTTAAGAATATTGTGCTTTCTGCTGCACAGTACTGATGAAGATACTGCCATACAAAACAGAAGTAATTGGGCTGGGTGCCAGGAGGAGGGGAGGACAGGATGTACAGGAATAAGTGTATTTAGATCTGACCTTTTGGAAGAATTACCAGAGGCAACTTGGGGTGGTACCTGTCAGTTCTAATGAAGACTATGGATTCAAGACTGTTTAAATAGTTTTGCATATGAACTGCTGGAAGCTGCAATTCACTACAATGGCTCCTTCATGCCAGCCTTCCCACTCAAGCCTGCAAAGCAGAGAGAATGCCAGGCAAGACATGGAGCCTAAGTACAACAAATGTTGGGTTGTGAAAAGGTAGTAGGGAGTCAGACTCTATGCCGTTACTTTAAGCTTTGTAAGTGCATTCATAACAAAGGCCTGAACAAAACTCCAGTAGGAAAAATGTGCATCAGAGAAAGTGATGAAACACTTCATCCAGCACACTCTCATTTATGTGATTTCCATTGTTATTCATTCAAAATGAAGAGCAAAACATGACTGCTTATGATTTATAAATGAAAAATGCATTTCTGAGAAAGCCTCACTCATTATTTCATGGCTCTGGTATTTGCATAAAATAAATTTGAGCTTATGGATTCTGAAGAACTCACTCTTTCCAAATCACAGATTCAAAAACACTGTTGAGATATAATTATAGTGAAATAAAATGCATACATCCTAAGCATACAGCCCAATGATTTGGGGAAGATATATGCATAATATAACCATCTCTGTAATCTACATTAAAAACATTTCCATCAGCATGAAAAGTTTCCTCACAACTTTCAGGAAGGATCCTTTCCTTTCCTGAAGGAAAAGATCAGATTTTTATTCCTAAACTTGTGACCTGCAAAAGCAAATAACAAAATGCTAGAAAAGTAACCTTTTGCAGATTTTGTTTTTTTTTGGAACTGGGGATTGAATTTAGGCCCTGTCCTTGCCAAGCAAGCTCTTACTCTACTGAGCCATCTCCCAGCCCCAATGCAGATTCTTTTTTTCAGCACAGTATGTAGGAATATTTGCCCACACTCTTGTGTATATCAGTGCTTATATTTTTCATTGCTCAGGAGCTATTGTGTGTATCCACCTGGATTGTTTTTTTCCATATTCATATAATACAGTTTTTAGGTTGCTAGTTTGAGGCTATTATGAATACTTTTATTATGAATTTGTGTAGACAAATTTTCATTTTTCTTGGTTAAATAGCTAGAAATGCTGAGACATATTGTATGTCAATAGAAGTTAGGGATTCTGAGTTTTGGCAGTTTTAATTGATACATAAAATGCACATATTAATGGGATACCATGTAATATTTTGATATATGTATATATTCTGTAGTGTTTAAATCAGGTTAAAAATATTTTACATGCATTTCTCATGTTTATGTTAAATACTTATAAAATACTTTTGCTGGATCTTCAAAATATAGTCCTGTATGTTATAATTCTGGTAGTCACCTTACTATGTGATAACTCATTGGGCATCCTGAAGTCCATGTAACTATAACTTAGAACCCACTGATGAGCATCTCACTGTGACTGATTTCTTGCTTCTTTATCCAGTTTGTGGAAAACATCATGCAATTCTCAACTTCTAGCTCCTCAGATTTTTTGGATTCCACTTGAGAAGGAAATCATACAATAATAGTCTTCCATGTCTAGCTCACTTCCCTAATAATAATGACTATAATTAGAATTCATACTTCCACCCATGTTGCTGCAATTGACAGGGGTGCATATATGTTATGACTGAGTAGTCTTGCACTGTAGGCATGCATGTTTTCTTTACCCACTAATTATAGGATAGTCATTTATTTTATTGGGTTTTCTTTAGTTGCTTATTTATTCATTCATTTGATGCAGGTTCTCGTTAAGCAGCTTAGACTGGTAGTGATCCTCCTGTCTCAGCCTCCCCAGATCTGGGATTAAGTTTGTGGGTCATCACTCCTGGTTCAGGTGGCTTATACTGTATGCCCGAGTTCCAGGGCCTCATATGCAGTAGGGGGAATCGAACTTGCAACCTTGTGTTTTCCAAGTAAGTAGTTAGATCCACCGAGCTATTTCTCCAGCCCATCATTTATTTTGCTGTTGTTTTGATTTCTGTTTTATTTGTGATTAATATGGTTGTACATTTTGTTCTACCATTTCTATATCTTCTCAAACTGATTTTCCAGTTCCATTTTGAGATATTAAATTATTTTTGCTGTTGAAAATTTTAAGTTCCTTGCAAAACTGGTTAGTGACTCTCTCCAGATGTGTGGTTTGTAATATTTTCTCCTTTTCTATAGGGTGTTCCTTAGCAGATTGCTTCTCCTGCTATGCGGAAGCATTTTATTTTTATTGTTTCCACTTATAAATTATTTTATTGTTATAATGTATTATACCAATATTACATGTGTGTGTGTGTGTGTGTGTGTGTGTGTGTATATATATATATATATAATTTTGGTATATTACATATTATATATAATAACATTCATCATAGGAAATTTGGTTTATTTTGTTTATTTATTTTTGTATTTTAGGGAAGGATCTACAGGGTTAAATATATTATTTTGAAAGATTAGATATCATCAGTTATCTGCTCTAGCATGTTTAATGTATTTTCTCTTTAATTAATATCTCAGAGGGGTTGGTCCTACTCACAGAAGCATGAGTCAGCCACAAAAAAAACCCGGGCATAGTAGCACATGTCTATAATCCCAGCACTGGTAAGGCTAAAACAGTAGGATCATGATGAGTCTGAGCTGCATCATGAGAGCCTGTACCTAATATATTAAAAAAGTGAATATTTCAGATGAATAAATCACAGAACTCTAGATATAATTCTTTGTTTCATACAATATATTAATAGCATACTATACCCATTCAAGTCATATAATATATCCTATGTGATCCATATTAGAATATTCCTCTATTATCTTATGTATTTATGTTATGTTATGGATACCTGATATATTCTTGATAAGACAGAGATTTGTTTAAGTAGGAATTGATAAGAATTAACTTTTACACTTACCAGTTTAGCCTTATGCTATTTCCTTTTGGTTTTTTTTCTATTTTTATTAATTTTATTGAGAAATAAATAGCAATAAGACAGTTTCAAAACAGGTTAGTAGGACAGTTTCAATAATTAATACATTGCACATTGTTGTCTTAATAGTGGTTATTCATAGTGTAAGATGCAGACATGATATCCTGTCCAAACATTATTAGTACAATTCTTTCTTCTCATTAAATTAAGAGAAAGTAGCTGTATATCTATCTTAACTATTTTGTACACACAGATACAAAATGATCTTTCATTTGTATCCCCTTTTTTTCTTTAGTTTTGCCAGAGATGGATATTTCATTGCCATTTAAATATTGTAGGTATGTGAATTCATCAAAATAATCCAATATAGTCCAGTAGTCTTATGTTATTTTGAATGACTTACGATTTTACCAATTAACTTCTAACTCTGCATATTGCAAATACTGTTTCTCATTAAATTTATACCATCAATTATCTGCTCTAGCATGTTTAATGTATTTTCTCTTTAATTAATATCTCAGAGGGGTTGTATGTAAATCAAATCAAGGTTGATGCAAACTTCCATCATCTCTGTGAGTAGCATCTGGTGGGATCCAACCAGTTGAACTACATGGAAGGGTACTCTGTGTTCCTTGGACAGGACATGGGAGATAGGACACATAGAAATGGAATCTAACACACATTTCTTTTCTCCAGTAAAGGGTTTACATATTGCAGGACACATACAATATACATCTTAAATTTACATTTTTGAACTTGAGGATATACTTATCTCAGTAAAGATTTTGTTCTGGTTATGAACTTTTTAAGCCCTTGCTTGAAGATGCAGAGCAAAGCAAACATAAGATGCAGACAACCTCGATGCTCATGAGTGGCCAGGCAGGGGAAAAAGAAAGTGGGAAGGAAGAAAGCAAAGTGTTTGCTGCACAAATGAAAACACTGGCAGGGCTGTAGGTTCATTTTAAAGTTAGTGAATATTAGTTACTCAGATCACTAGTTTTTAATTCGTGACATTCATACGTGACATAACATACTCAGATCATATTTTCTCCATTATTCTCCTTGTCTGACTCTTCTACAGTTCTCCATTTTCTTTTGTTTTTATGTATCTATTTACAAAACATTTATTTTAGTGAGAGTATAGTAATATTTGATAAGACATTAGAAAAGGCACACATTTAGAAGACCAAGATGAGAAGTGTTGAAGTGTGGTTTTGTATTACATTGCTGTCCTCAAATTAATTGCGTGGATCAGAGATAGCAATATGTAGAGTTAGTCAAAGTGAAAATTTTACACATTAACTCCTATTTTTAAAAACTGATGGAAATTATGAGTATAATCATCTCAACTATCCCATATACATGCTTGCACTTTTTTCTCCTTCCTTTCTCTCTCATTTCTTTCATGTTCACTGTTTAATCCTTAAGTTCAGTTTCTTTCTGTGTGTGTGGTTTAAATTTGTCTTTCCTTATAGTTGAGTAATAATAGATTGCATTAACATACCACAACATTCTAATCCATTTCTCATGAGATGGGCATTTTGGTTGTTTCCAAGACTTGACTATGACAAATTGTGCTTCCATAAACATAGAGGCACATATATCACTATGGTCTGAAGCTTTCAGTTCTTTTGGGAATATACTCAGACGAGGAATAGCTGGTTTGAGTGGAATTAAGAGTCCTCGTTTACTGAGGAGTCTCCATTCTGATCTCCATAGTGGTTGTGCCAGTCTACGTTCACACTGATGATAGAGAAGGGTTCCGTTTTGCCACAGCCTCTACAGCATTAGTTAGTAGTTGATTTCTTTATAATAGCCATATTTTTTCTGGGTGAGATGGTGTCTCAGTGTTGTTTAAATTTTCATTTCTTGGATAGCTAGTGCTGTGGAATATATTTCCACGTTGCCACTTGTGTTTCTTCTCCTGAGAAGTATGTATTCATCTCAGGTGCCATTTTTGAATTGAGTCTTTAAATTGGGGTGCCAATTTTGTTGTTGTGCTTTATATTTTCTAGGTAGAATACCTTTGTGTGAGTGATTATTGGTTAATGATTTTTCACCATTATTAGGTTATCTTTTCATTCTGTTGGTGATTTCTTTGGCCATGCAAAATTTCTCAAAAAAAAAAAGGTTGAAATTTCTCAATTAATGTGGCATCCCGGGTATTGAGTATTTACAGTATTTCCTGTGCTGTTTTGTTTTTGTTCATGAACTGTATACTTACCACTATGTCTTTGAGAGGTCCACCTACTTTCTCTTCTAGGAGTTTTAGTGTTTTGTTTTAATATTTAGATCTTTATTCCATTTTTATTTTAATTAAGTGCACAGTGATAGACCTGGGCCTAGTTTTAGCTTTAAGCATTTGAACAGCTACTTTTTCCAGCATTACTTGTTTTTGTTTTCTGGCATTATTTGATAAAGAAGCTATTTGTCTTCCTCTCAATATTTTTGGCCTCTTTATCAATGAAAAGATAGCTGAGTGGATTACAAGATAAACCCTAAGGGGACTTAACTGACCTCATCAGAAACAAAAGCTACACCTTTTGGTATATAGGTCTTGATCTATCTCAGTCTTAGCCATCCAGCAGAAAAATATAAAAATGAGGTATATAACGTGGGGCTATAATAATAAGTTGAGCTGTAAATGGCTATAGTCAACAACTTCTTCAGATAACTCACTATTAATGTGGAATGCTGCACTGTGTTGGATTGTGTCACCGAGTTCAGGCACCTCAATTGGTTCAATGGCAATGGAGTGCTCATCTTTGACAGGTTTGAGTGTGTCTGTAGTTGTATCTGTGTTTTCTATTCTGTTCCACTGATGTTCAGGTCCATTTTGTCCAGTATCATGTTGGTTTTATAACAGTGGCTTTATAATATATGTCAGAAAGTAAAAGGCTTACTGCCTTGCTTTTTTTTATTGAAGAACAAATAGCAATGACGAGCTGCAAATCAAATTAACAGGGCAGATTCCATAATTAAAACATTGCATATTGTTTTCATAGTGGTTTGTTGTCATACAAGGTGCATTCATGATATTCTACTTGCAAACACTATTAGAGCAGATGTCTCTAATCCATGAATTAGGAGAATATAGCTATATATTTACCTTTTTGTAAAGCTGAATTATAGTACAGTTTCAATAATTAATACTTCCTACTTTGTTATCTTCCTATTGGTTGTCCATAATACTTGATGCTGACATAGCATCCTGTCCAAACACTAGTAGTGCAAATCTTGCTTCTCATAGAATTACACAGAAGTACTGCAGATTTATCCTAACTGTACTGTTTATACAAACATAGTATGTTTCTTCATTTGTATCCCCCTTTTTTTGTGTAGACCTGTCAAAGATGGGCACTCGATTGTCATTCAACCATTATAGGTGCCTGAACTCAGCGACACAATCAAACACAGTCCATCAGTCCACAATAACAGTAAGTAATCTGAAGAAGTTGTTGACTATAGCCATTTACAGCTCAGCTTATTATGGCCCCATGTTATATACCTCATTTTTATACTTTTCTGCTGGATGGTTAACACCGAGATAAAGCAAGACCTACATAACAAAAAAATGGAGCTTTTGTATCTGATGAGGCCAGTGAAGTCCTTTTAGGGTTTATTTTGAAATTCTGTACCTCACTCTGTAGATCCCTTGTCTGTGTCAGCCATGTGTATGAGTCATGACCATTGCTTGACCAGTTTGCTCTCTGTGAAAGACTGAGAGAAAGTTTTCTCTGCATATGACTCTTATTAGGCACACTATAGATCATTGATCGCCTTCCTATGTGGCTCCATAATCTTCTTGATCAGAAAATTTGGGGCCCAACTAAGTTCCATGATGATACAGTACAGGTTCTCCTGTGTTCTGACTTATCACTGACCTTGAAAGGGTAGGGCCAAAATGTTGGATCACCTTGCGGCCCTTTTATTACTCCAATTTTTGATCTGTGAAATTAGATTGGTAACCATCCAGAAGTGAAGCTGGTTAGTACCTTGCAGCATATGCCATTCAGTTTGCCTTAACTATCTGACTAAATTCTTTTTAGTTGTTGTTATAAATTTCTATTTGTATTTCTTCTTTTAACTTCTTATACTAGGGAGACTATGCCATGTTTACACAGGGTTTATTGCACTTACAAGTATATGCTCAAGTGGCATCCACTTCAATATAAATACTTCAAGTTCGTCATTCTTTGTAGCTGACTAATACTGCATTATGTAGAAATACCACATCTTTTTCAGCCATTCTTCATGTGATGGGCATCTTTGTTGTTTCCAAGATTTTGCTGTCACAAATTGTGCTGCTATAAACATAGGTACACATATATAACTATGATGTATTGTTTTCAGTTCCTCTGGGAAAATTCTCAAAGCCAGCTTGAATGGGATTTCCAGTCCTACATTTCTGGGGAGTCTCCACACTGATCTCCACAGTGGTTGTACCAGTCTACACTCCCACCAGCAGTGGAAAAAATGTGTATTTTTCCCCATATCCTCTCCAATATTTGTTGTTGTTTAATTTCCTTATGATAACCATTCTTTCTGGAGTGAGATAGAATCTCAGTGCTGTTTTAACTTGCATTTCATGGATGGCTAGCAATGTGGAGCACTTTTCTTATATTTACTTGCTTCATTAATTTCATCCTCTGAGAAGTGTGTATTCATCTAAGATGCCCATTTCTGGATTAGGTTTTTAAATTCAAGGGCCCTAGTATATCTTGCTTCTTTATATATTCTAGAGAGCAGACCTTTCTCTGAATGCTTATTAGTTAGGATTTCTTCGAAATTTGTGGGCTGTCTTTTCACTTTGTTGACAATTTCTCTTGAGGTGCAGAAACTCCTCAAGAAGAGTTGATCCCAGCTGTTGATTCTTTCAAGTATTTCCCATGCAAATACGTGTTTGCTTATGAACTCTTTGCCTATCCCTATGTCTTCAAAAGTTACTCCTACTTTCTCTTCCAAGAGATTGAGTCTCTATTTTATTGTTTTGATCTTTAATCCATTTTGACTTTAGCTTAGTACATGGTGATAGACCTGGGTCAAGTTTTAGTTTTTGACATGTAGAAAGCCAGTTTTTCCAGTACCATTTGTTAAAGAGGCTATTTTTCTTCCAGTAAGCTTCTTTGACCCCTTATTGAAGACCAGTTGGCTGAGTTTGTTCGCAGAGCAGTGGCCTCTGCCTTTTCTAATCTATTCCATTTATCTTCAGGTCTATTTTCTTGCTAATACCATGTTGTTTTTATCACTGTGCCTTGTAGTATAATTAAAAGTCAGGAATTGTGATACCTCCTGCCTTGTCTTTGTTGAACAGGATTGCCTTTGGTATTCTTGGTCTTTTCTGGTTCCCAATAAGTTTTAGGAATGATTTCTCTAGGTCTGGGTGGTATGTTGGTGGCAGTTTGATAAGGATTACCTTAAATCTGTACAACAAATTTGGGAATATAGTTATCTTCACTATGTTTGTTCTTCCTGTCCAGAAGCATGGAATATCTTTTCATTTTCTAAAATCCTCTATAATCTCTTTTTTTAGGATGTTGCAATTTTCCATGAAAAGATCTTCGACTTCCCTGATTAAGTGAATTATTAGAAGGTATTTCATTTTCCACGGTGCTATTGTAAAAGGTATTATTCCTATAGTGTGTCTCTCAGTGTGTTTGTTATCTGTGTAGAGGAATGCTATAAAATTTTGAGTACTGACTTTGTATCCCACTATGCTACTGAATTTCTGTATCAATTCTATTAGCTTCTTTGTGGAATTTTTTGGGTCTTCCAAGTAAAGTATCATGTCATCTGCAAATAGTGATAGTTTAACTTCTTCTTTACCTATTCTTATTCCTTTTATTTCTCCCTCTTTCCTAATGGCTGTTGCTAATGATTCCAAAATTATAATGAACAGGAGGGGTGATAGAGGACATCCTTGTCTTGTATCTGATCTAAGAGTAAAGCATTTCATATTTTCCCCATTTAGAATTATATTAGCCATTGGGTTGTCATAGACGGCTTTTATCAAATTGTGGTAGAGTCCATCTATTCCAATTTTCTGTAGCGTTTTGAACATGAACGAGTGTTGGACTTTGTAGAAAGCTTTTTCTGCATCAATTGAGATGATCATGTTGTTTTTAGATTTTGGCCTATTAATATAGTGTATTACATTTATAGATCTTCAAATAGTCAACCATCCTTGCATCCTTGGGATGAATCCTACCTGGTCCTGGTGTATGTTCTTCTTGATGATTTGTTGTATTCTGTTTGCTAGGATTTTATTGAGGATTTTTGCGTCTATTTTCATGAGCGATTTTGGCCTGTAGTTCTCTTTTTTATTTCTTTCTTTTCCTGGTTTCAGAATTAGTATAATATTTGCCTACAGAAATGATTTTGGGAGGATTGTTTCCTTTTCAATTTCATTGAAAATTTTGAGAAGTGTAGGGATTGTATCTTCTATAAATTTCTTGTAGAATTCAGCTATAAATCCATCAGGACCTGGACTTTTCTTTGTGGGAAGGCTTTTTATTCCATTTGGTATTTCCTTGGCTGTTACTGGCTTATTGAGAATTGTTATATCTTCTTGGTTCAGTTTTCGTAATTTGTACCTTTTGCAGAATCTGTCCATTTCTTCTGTGTCTTCTCTTGTTTGATCGTAAAGATTCTTGAAGTAGCATGAAAAGAATTGAGATTACATCTTCTGTAAATTTCTTGCAGATTTCAGCTGTGAATCCACCAGAACATGGGTTTTTCTTTTCTGGTAAGTTTTTTTTTTTTATTACTTTTTTAATGTCATTGGTTAATATTGGTTCAGTAAGTGTTTTTTTTTTTATAACTTCTTGATTCACTTGTAATTTGTGCCTATCTAGGAATCTGTCCATTTCTTCAGTGTCTTTGATTCTGTGAGAGCAAAGATTTTGAAAATACTTATTGATGATCTTCTGAATTTCAACAGGATCTGAAGTGTGTTTGTCTTTTTCATTATTTATTGCTTGAATTTGAGTTTTTCTTTCATCTTATTAAGGAGTCTAGCTAAGGGTTAGCAATTTTATTTAATCTTTCAGAGGACCAGCTTTATGATTCATTATTTTTATCGTTTTCTTTGTGTCAATTGCATTGATTTTTGCTCCAATCTTTATAATTTCTTCCCATCTTTGGGCTTTGAACTTGGTTTACTCATCTTTTGCTAGAAGCTTAATGTACTGTATTAAGGTATTTATTTGTTCTCATTGTGTTTTCCTAATGCATGAGTTCACCGCTATGAATATCCCCCTGAGAACTGTTTTCATAGCATCCCACAAATTCTGGTATTTTGTGTTTGAGTTTTCATTGGATTTCAGATATTGTTTAATTTCTTCTTTAATTTCATTTGCAACCCAATGGTTGCTGAAGAGGTTGATATTTAATTTCCATACATTTATAGGGTTTTTGTGATTTCTTTTGTTAATTTCCAGTTTCATTGCACTGTGGTTACGTAATGTACATGGGATAATTTCTGTTTTCTGGCAAATACTTAAGCATGAAAAACATACCATGTGCAGTTGAAATGAATGCATATTCAGATGGTGTTGAGTCAAACACCATGTATATATCTACAAAGTCTATTTGCTCAAGGGTTTGATTTTGATTCAGTTCTCCTATCTCTTTGCTAATTTTTTGTCTCTTGACCTATCTTTTGGGGATAAGTCATGTTATGGTCCCCTGTTAAGACTGTCACATTGGTTATTAGATTTTTCGTGTCCATTACAATTTGCCTTATATTGTTAGCTTCTCTCACATTTGTTGCATGCATATCTATGACTGTTATCCCTTCCCCTGCATGTCTGTACTAACTAGTATGGACTGATTTTTTTTATCTTGTTTGATCCTTCTTGATTTGAATTCAGATTATCTGCAAAGAGGATGGCTACCTCTGCTTTTTTTCTGAAGTCCTGGGGCATGCAATATTGTTTTCTATCCTTTGACTTTCAACCTATGAATTTCTTTATGGGTTAAATGTGTTTCTTGTATACAACATATTGTTGGATTTTTTTTTTTCTTAGTCCACTTGGCCAGTGTATTTCTTTTAACTGATGATTTGGGTCCATTTACATTAATGATTATACTTGGTGTGCATTGACTTATGTTTGTCATGTTAATTTCTTGTTGCTGCTTCTCTACTTTTCTTATGTATTTAATTGTTTGTCCTGTTTTGTGGGTTCTTTTCAAAGTCAATCTTGGAATTGTAGTCATTTTATTCCCTTTATAGAATATTTTTTGATACTCTGTGTAGGATTGGTTTTGTCATCATGAATTTCTTTCATTGCTCTTTGTCATGGAAATATTTTACTTTACCATTAAACTTGACAGAGACTTTTGCAGGATATATCAGTCTGGATTGGAATTTGTTTTCTTAGAGAATATGAAATATTTTGCTCCATGCTTTTCTCAACTTGATAGTTTGGGAGAAGAATTCTTTTATTATTTTGATGGGTTTTCCTTTAAATGTTACCTGTTTCTTTTCTCTGGTGGCTTTTAGTATGTTGTGCTTGTGCTAAATTTCTGGGAATATATATATGATTTTTTGATTATCGTATATATTGTATTTTAGTAAGGGTCTACAGGATCTCACTATGTAAATAGGATTCATAGTGTTCCACCTGCCTATACCCTCCCAATAGCTGAAATTATAGGCATGCACCACCATGCCCAGTTTCAATTGTCACCTCAGTGCACCCCGGGGAGGGGCTGGCATGGCAGGCCCAGAGATTGAGCCCCCAGCCCCTGCTCCTCTGAGTGTATATTTAATTGAGTTTATATTATTTTGAGTTTGATATGCCTCAGTAACATGAATGTCAGATATTTTCCCTCATATTTGGTAACCTTTCTGATATTATTTCTGCCCATATTATTTTTATATCATTTATATTGACTTCTTCTTTCTCACTGATTCTTATTAGTCTTATGTTCATCATTGCATCATCTTGCAGCTGTTGAAATATTATATCATGGATCCTAGTTATATTTAAGAGATGTGTCCTTAGCTTTCTACTAGCTGCAACAATGTCTTCAAGTCTGAAAGCCTATTTTCACTTTCATTCAAATGGTTTTGCCAACTTGTGATGGAGTTTTTAATTTCCTGTATATCTCTTTGTATCTGCTTCATGCATTCATGTCTTTCCTACATTGCACATCCAAGGTTTCCATTATTTTTCTAGTCTTTTTTGTTTTCTTTAGAAATGCTTAGGAATATTTTCATTCTGTTTCTTTTTTTAATCTGTGCGATTATTTCTGATTTGAATCCTCTATACCTTCTGCAGCGTTTTATTTTTTCATACTTCCATTGCTATAATTTCAGAGATTTCAGGAGTGTGGCTTTCTTCCATGTTTATGTCTCTTCTGTTTGTTCCGGATGCACTCAGATCCTGAGAATGCATTTTGCTTCTTCTTTTTGAAATTTTCTGTTTCAGAGAAAACTCTTTATTTTGACTTCTGGTATAACATTTTTGAGAAAGTTTGATAGTAGGTGGCTGTATCATTGTAATCAGAGCACCTCTGTGAAAAGTCTGTTCTTTAGGTATCTCTCCAGTGTCAGAGATTCTTGTTTTGTTCTGTCCCCAAATTTTTCTTGCTTGAGAGTTAGATACTGATTTTCATTTGGCACTGTCCTCATCCTACAATGTAGGGCTTTAGTGGGTTATTCCTCAAGGACCTCCTGATATTATTATCCAAGGGAAAACATGTAGTTAATGCAGTATTGCTTTCATATATACAGTAGTACCATTAGCAATACTGATAATAATTCTAAATAGTAAAATTTAAAAATTGTTAAACTTTTGGAACTATTGGATTCATACTTTAGACCATAAAGCAAATAGTATAGCTATATAACAAAGTAGTTTTTAATTTGAAATATTTATTAAAGTTAGTTCCTCTGACTTCTCCATGCACTTCCCCTTCATGTTCCTGGTGTCTGGCAGGCAGACTAGTTCACCCCAGTTGCCTGCTGTCCCTTCTGCATTGCTCCCATAGATCTGGGCCTTGTTCTGAGCCACACGGGGCTTAGCTATATGCCTCATTTCACCAGGTCTACATCTACGAAACTCGAACTCAACTGGCAGGACCTGGCTTGCGTCTGGCTGCCATGCTCAGCTCCTTTCTGCTTCACCCTGTCAAAGTGGATCTGCTTGGTTCTGCTCACTTTTGGACTCCACAGCTCCTTCTGCATGCAGCCCAATGAAGTACAGTGAACCTTTGATTCCTCCTGCTGCTGGGCTCTGACTATATGTTTATTTTTTAACATCATCATTATTTTATTATTTCAATTATGTGATAAGGAAAATTACAAAGAAATAAATTAGTTTTCCAGATGTCACCCAATTAACATGACATAGAACAAGAATTTCAAACACCACATATGTGTAAGCCAGTAATTAAAAGAAAATGAAGTCAAAATTACCATTTCTGTTTTCTTCATATAAGGTGTATACTACATATAAACAAACATATCTGTAATTAAAAAGAGGTATAATAAATTCCCTGGAAATTTATTCAAGCTAAGAATTCATTATTGGAAACATCATAGACATGTCTACATATTTTCAATGAACAAAAATTTCTTTCTAGAAAATAAAATCTTACCATGAAGTTAACGACAATTTTTTTTATTTATAGTTACATTGCAAGTGAATAAATATTATTTTCTGTTTATAGTAACTATAAAAAATATATATCAATCCAACCAGTATTTTTGAGAAGTTATTTATAATTATTTTCAACTGGTCATTCAAATGTAAGTAACATAATCCATTTGTTATACGTAGTTACATTTCTGCATTTTAATGCTATAGAATTATTTCAAATTTTGTTAATATATTCTATTTCTGATGATCCTTTTCATCTTTGATTTTGGCTATTACAGAAAATATGAAAAGTCATATATATATATATTTTGCATTTAAATTTTTTTATTAAAATACAGTGATACAAATAAAGAATCAGAATTAAACATCTTTATATTTTCATATGTAACTTTGACATCTTTTCTTTTCCTTTTCAATTTGGAAATGAGACAGAGAAATTTTGCCTGATGCATTGTAAACTAAAAAGTTAAATTTATGTTTAGTGGCTGACATCTTTTCCAGCAAACAAAAAGACCATTTTTGCATGAGAAGATGATCATAGCAGAAACAGAGACAGGAAGTGAAGGTGGATAAAGTCATTCTGAGCTACTAATTCTAGTACATATCTTTTATTTTATTTTATTGGGAAACAAGTAGCAAAGAAACAGGTTCAAAACTGATTAGTAGGATAGCTCCAATAACTAATACACTGTATATTGTTATATTCTTAGTGGTTACCCATAGTACAAGAATCAGACAGGATATCCTGTCTAAACACTGTTAGTACAAATATTTCTTCTCATTGAATTAAGTGAAAGTAGCTGTATATCTATCCTGAATATTCTGTGTATACAAATACAAAATGGTCCTTCATTTGTATCCCCTTTTTCTGTTTAGTCCTGTCAGAAATGGTTATTCTATTGACATCTAAGTACTATCAGAGCATGTAATTAAGTTCATATCATCCTGCATTGTTTGATGTTTATATTGTGTCTGGAGAGCTCACAAAAATGTAAACTATACATGCATCCCATGGGAACACTCAAAAGGATGGATATTAAGGTTTGTATCTATATATCCACCATAAGCCTCAGGTATTCATATGTGGGGTTTTCCAGTGTTAGCCAGATCTAGTGTATGTGATGCTGCGATTAAGTGTGCATGATGGGATCACTAAAAGGATGTGTGATTCCTAAAGTAGTCCACTAATTAGCTTGGCACAATTATGTGAGTGGACAATTGGAGGACTTCCCTGGGTGTGAGTATTAACTACCCTAAGCATGTGTAACTGGACAGAATGCAATGGACAGGAAGATTGCTGCTGTGTGCATTTGTCACTTGCTGCTTCCTGTCTACGTTGCTGTTTTTTTGATTTCTCCTTGCATTGAACTGTTTCTCTGCTGTGTCACCTGTCTGCCTTCCTATGTTGACTAGAAATCAGCCTACTGTAGAGTAAAACTTCTGCAAATTTTGAGCCAAATGAATCTTTCTTCCTTGAACTTTTGATATCAGGTATTTGTCTAAGCAGTGAGAAATTTAGGTAAGACATTGCATGACACTATGATATAAAAGGTAGAACTTATTTATCTAATGCAAGAAAATTTGTGGCAAATTTGATAGGAAGAGAGTACATGCATTCAACATAAAAATGTAAGGTATTCTAAAATGGTCTGATAAACATGCTTGTACTAAAAAGACATATTTCTGATGTTTTAAATAGACAAAATTATCCTGTCTAACGTGCAATGTTGACAGGATTCTATACAAATAATCAGATAGAGATTATCTGTGGTTTTCTAATATCTGCAACATGTTTCTCTGACACCAAAGGCATTTGTTGTGAGGTTATGGCAGAGTAGGACAGTCAGAATATTTGCAAACATTTATTTTCCCTGGAAATCACTTGAATCATAACTAAGACAGTTATAAGTTATTTCACACTTTTTCCTACTTCACAAATTACCACCAGGGAAGACTAAAAGGAGATCCCACACTCCCTATTACAACTATAACAGAATGTATTTATACAGCTACTGATAGTTTTTCTTTTTAATTTTCCTTTATTTGTTAATAAGTCTCACTATGCAGCTTGAACTCACAGTGAACCTCCTATCTTATCCTCCCCAGCACTAGGATTAGAGATATGCACCACCATGCTCAATTTCAGGTACTGCAAGGTGTACCTGGTTTCCAGGACTGGCACAGCATACAGTAGCAGGCATTGAACCTGGGTCCTTCTACTTTGCAGGCAGGCACTTATGTTGCTGAGCTATCTCCCCAGCTCAGTACTGATAGTTTAGAATACCAGACATACCCTAGGCATCAGCAGGAACAGTGCTACAGCCAGGACAGACATCCAGGCTCCACACAAGATGTAGTTGCCGGGGTTGAGAATAGTGTTGTCTTAGTCACCTTTCCATTTCTGAGACAGCATATCAGATACCAACATATTAAAGGGAAAAAAAGATGTATTTTGGTGTTAGTGGATATTTTAGATTTAGTCTGTAGTGAGTTGACTAAAGGCAGGAAGGACATGGTAGAAACTTGGTAGAGGAATTCTGGTCATGTCATCATAGTCAGGGACCAAACTAAGAAGGAAGGAATGGAGAGGGAAATGTGCTCTTCTAGATCACATCCCCAGCGCCCCCCTTGCATCCAGACCCTACCTCCCAATGGCTAGTTAGATGAGAGTTCTTCTATGCAGTGACCCACTGAACAGTGTATCACCTCTGGACTTAATACATGAAGATTCAAGGGATCCCCCACATCTAAAACATAGCAGGATTTGTAGAAAAACTCTGCAAAGAGGTACGTTTTTAACATCTGTGGTCTAGACAAATAAAGGTGCACAATATAACTGCACTCACTAGATAAAAGAAATGAGCTACATTCTGGACCTATTGTTCATGTCATGACTATTGCAATGTCCTTGTGTCCCCATCCATAACACTGTCATTACTGTGATCCTTCAGTATACTCTGAGCATCATGAAATGACTCTTACACACAGAATGACAAGTATACTTGCAGAATAGCATTAGGTAAAACTCTAAAGCATGACTATTTGCCAAATAAACTGTGTGATCAAAAGTCATTTTTATTTTTATTTTTTTTAAGAGCATTTTAATTAATTAATTTATTTCTTTACACATAACTGAAAGTGATGTTACAGTACATAAGTTATTTACAACTGTGCAGTAATGTGTTGCAAAATAAATTATCTAGAAGGCAGCAAAGTACATTGTGAAGGTATATAAAACTGTACAGCGTCCCGGATACACTCTGTATAGGATTATTGGCTCTGTAGTGTTTCAAGTTACGTTCTCAGAAAGAGAAACAAAATGCCCAAGATTAAAGGAAAAAATATACAAACCACGTAGATTTGACTCCATTAAAAACACTGTCAGGGAGTCCTGGCTGTGTCTCTGCGGCCAGGCAGGTGGCAGCCGGCCCTCACCACACTAGGGTCCCCGGGGCCCCCCAGGATGGGGCCCAGATGACGTTGTCCTGCCTCTGACCTGGAGATCACTGCTGAGGGCGACGCCTTGGCTCGCATCCTGCAGAGGATCAGAATGACGAGGGGTTAGAAGCCTCTGTCCTATGGCCCCTCATGAGTGCTGTTCTCCAAGGTGGAGCTGCTGTCCCCTCACACCGCGGTCTCCTCCTCCTGCCGGTGGCTCTGTAGCCGGCCTGGGGCTCCCGCAGCAGCTGGTGAAGGGACGGGCTCTGCCCCCCAGCCTCCGGCCAGTCTGGAAGGGCAGGCACTGGCGAGGTGCAGTCTCTCGCTCCTCCCACCTGGCGGTGCAGTCCTCCTTCCTTCACCGCATGGATTCATGGGCAGCACTGGCGACTGAGTGGCCCTCGCCTGTCCTACGGCCTTCCTGTGGGTGTCACGCTGGCAGCAGCACAAAATCATCGTTGACATCAACCATGGGCACGTAGAAGGAGGGCACCTTGTTCACACACAGGGTCTTGTGCCCGGCCGGGTCCAGCTCCTGTGCCTTCAGCTGCCACTCCATCCTCTGCACAGCATTGAGCGCCGCAGCCTCGTGCTGCTGCCGCATCAGGAGACATGTCTTCATGCGGTCGTACTTGTCGTCCACGTCCTGTAGCCAGGAGATGAACTGGCGGGCATTGAAGCGATCTCGCACCGACTTGTTCTCATCCCCCTGGCTTTCCAGAGGCATATTGTAGACCTCAGATTCCAGCAGCATCGTGGGTGCACTGAAGGGGACTGCCTGGTTGGCAATGGTCCGGGCTATCCAGCAGTGGACCCGCAGAATCTCCTGCTCACAGGACACGATGAGCTTCTCCCGCTCGATGCTATGCTGCAGGCGCAGCTTTCCCCGAACAGCTTCCTGCTGCTTGAAGAGCTCCTTCAGGGGCTCCGCCAGGGAGGGCGGGGGTGCAATCACGGGGATATGGAGCTTGCCGAGTGGCTTGCCATCTAGAAGGTAGGACCCCGTGTAGGTGGCGTACTCAGCATAGCACTGGGGTGCCTGTGGTGTGATATAACAAAGGATCTTGCGCTTCTCTTCAATCTTCTTTCTGATCTGAAGGTACTCGAAGTACGGATTGGACCTGTCACTGTGATAGGGCTCAATGTCATCCAGCTTGATGGCATCCACAATGGCAGCCAGTGTCTGTTGGATGACTTCCCGTGTCTGCTGGGTAGATGTGTGCAGCTGCTGCTGCAACTGCTGACTGGAGCGCTGGAAGCGGCGCTTACGTGGGTGCTGGGCCTGGGTGTCCTCCTCCTCGGGGGCACGGGCCTTGGCACGAGAGGCTGGCGTGGGCGCAGGCTCCTTCTCCACAGGAGGCATGCCCTGCTTGCTCTGACTGGCCAGCATCTGGGCCCGATTCCTGGTCATACGCTGAGGGACCTCTTCCACCCGGGGGGCTTTGGGGGCTTCGGCTGCGGGTCTGGGCTCTGGCTCTGCAGCTTCTGGCTGCATGCTATCTGGAGGGCCCTCAGTTGGAGGGGCAGCAGAGGTGGCTTCCGAGCTATCCTGGGCCTGTGTGGGGGTATCTTGGGTGGAGCCATCAGAGACCCAGTGGGGAGCAGCTGAGGGGTCTTCAGCATCCACCTCATCTGCAGCCTCTGGGGGAAGCTGTTCTGGAGGGGCAGGCACAGGTGCTGAGCTGGAGTTCAGATCCTCAAGGGTCTGCTCATCCACAATATAACTGCACTCACTAGATAAAAGAAATGAGCTACATTCTGGACCTATTGTTCATGTCATGACTATTTCAATGTCCTTGTGCCCCCATCCATAACACTGTCATTACTGTGATCCTTCAGTATACTCTAAGCATCATGAAATGACTCTTACACACAGAATGACAAGTATACTTGCAGAATAGCATTAGGTAAAACTCTAAAGCATGACTATTTGCCAAATAAACTGTATGATCAAAAGTCATTTTTAAAAAATCTCTCTCTGCCTTAGTTTTCTTTTCAGATGATTCTTTTAAATATGTCAATGAATATTAAGCAACACTCATGAAATGATCTGTCAGGATAACAAATATTCAAAAGAACAATAGTTTCTTTTTAAGCCTCCTCCTTTTTTCTCTATTCCATATTTTCCTCTCCTCCTCCTTCTTTTTTTTCAGGTGATTATTACTGCATTATTTAAAACTTTTTAAAACCCTCACGTCACTTATTGCACAAATTCCAGGCCTTTTACATATCATTTTGATGTGTGACAGCTGACACTGTCTCTGAACTCTCCCATTCCTTCCCTTCTCCCAGTTGCTACTAAAATTACCTCATATCTCCCAGCATTCTCCTTGCAACTCCTGGCTCTCCCATGTTTGCATATTTTTGCAGACATAACTGCACGCTCTTCTCATTTTTCTCCATCATACCACACATGGGGCAGTAGTTTTTCTATTAAGTGCCAAGATATAAATGAGTGAACGATGAACTGTGCTAACTCTGTACTTGATGTAAAGTTCTAATATTGCATATACTCCAAAGTATGGCACTTAGGGTTGTTTCTGTAGTCCTGGAAAGCAAAGGGCTTGATCACTGGATGTATGCACAGAATGTGCAGTTGTTGAACCACAATAAGTCTGACAAGAAAAAAAAAAAAACATAAATGATACTGTCCCACACATAGAAACATACATTATTAGTACAGATGCCTCCTATGCAACTCAATGGGTACCTCAGCTAGAAAACCCTAGTCCCCATTAAAAAAAAGTCTTAAAAAAAATCTCTGGCCTACCTTTCCAGCTCCACCCCTGGGGCCAGGGGAGATGGAGACTGAGACTGGGAGTGGTGGCACCCCTGTAATCCCATCACTTGGGAGGCTGTAGGCTGGAGGACCACTAGGAGTCCCAGCTAGGAATTGATTGTTGATATTTATTTAATTATTGTTTTTCTCACTCAGAAACACTTAAAGAACAGGAATTATTCTTAAATATAGGCACCCCTACTTCCTAGACAAGGTCTGACTCCCAGCAGGCACTTCATCAGGAGCTGAGATTTCAAATGGAATGCTGACATACATATTTGAGCATGTATTGGGCTGTTTGTCAGTGATATCTGGTAAATTAATTCAGCAATGGAGAAGGGATTTGGACTGCGTGTTACCCAGGGTTAACATTTGGCTGAAGTGCAACCTAGACTCACCCTATTGAATCCTAGCACCACAGGGTGCCTAAGAAAGATCACACTGAAATTTGTATTCCTCAGCACAGCCAACCCCACTGCTGCCCTTAGTACTTATCCCTTTTGCCAATTAGAAGACTCATCTGTTCTCTTTGCCATTTAGTTATTGAGCTTTTCTTGGCCAGCCGTGCTACCCAGGGCAGGACTAGGCATTAAGTTGGCTGTCTGGCCTTCATTAGCTGTGTCTAAGCCATTCCCCAGAAAACACCCCTAGGCCATAAAATACATCTGTGTGTTGTTTTTATTAGGTCATCTGATTGAGCAGCTGCTGATGGCTCTAGAAAAGGAGTATCTCCCCTGCCAACCTTAATTTGTTCTGTTTAAGTTGCAAGCAGGGCTGACTCGTAGGGTTATTTCTGTGGTTTAATGCGCCATTTCAGACCACATAATTATTCTTGCATTAGGAAATCTGAAAAGTGCAGGGCAATTTCGGAGAATCACCTGATGATTTTACTTTAATTTGTCACAGATTCAGAGATTCTATAAACTCTGATGTTCTCAGCGCTGTCATACTACACTGTCCTTTATTGCCACTTCCCAGTGGGCATTGTTGCACATGCTGCCATTCATTTACCAGAGTATTTTCTTCCCCAACCAATTCAGAACAGGTTGGATTAGGATTTCTAGTAGCAACAATCTCTGTAAACACATAATCTCATAATTCCAGGCTTAAGCATGTTTATACATACTTGCTTTTTATTGCCTAACCCTTATGATGTTAAATTCCCTCGTAAGAGTTCCCATGTATAGATGTTTAATCTCTTTGGGAAAGATACCATTAATATCTATCTTTCAAGATATATATTAATTTTGGGCAAGGGCAAGATGCAAAATCTGACTTCTCCCTCTCTTTAGTGGCTAGTCCTGGAATCTCTGATGAACTATATTATTTCTCTTCAGGTAATAATAAAAGCTGATCCAACCCTAAACATTTTTGTACTTCTTTTCCTAGTCTTCTTTTCCAGTTTTCCTCTCCACCAGGCAACGAAATTAGATTATTCATTTCCCTACACGTGCACAGAATACACTATGTTTATGTGAGGTTTCCTTGCAGGGATGAAGAGCCACCATCAAGGCTGCAGTATAGGTTAATGTAATTGCAATTAAGTTGAACAAAAGATGCAATGTTTCCCTTAAATAATAGGAATGCAGAAAGCCAGATTGTTCTTCTCTGTGCCAAGGTCCCTCTCCAAAATCCATACCATTTCCCTTTTCCAAAGTTCATCAAAAATAGGCAAAAGGTGGCTGACTCTCAAAAGCATACCAAGGGAACAGTGGAGGAGCGGGGGAGGAGAAAAGCTCCAACCTCTTCTTTCACCCTTAGAGTTTCAGTGGCCGCAGATCCTCTCACCAGCTGGCTGTTCCTGGAGTATAGTGCGGCTGAGGATTTAGGCCTTCACAGAGCTGCATTAATTATTTCAGGGCACTCAGTCTTGCACTGCATTAGTGCTCCCTTAATTGGTATCCTAGTGGATTGAAAAAGTCATATAAATCCATTCAAATCTGTGTGCAGTGAGTTTTCCTACAGGGAAAAAAATAGATTCAGTGTGGCATGGCTCAAAGCTCCAGAGGATCGATAGAAGTTATCTGGGCAGAGAGTTCTTTGTGTATATTAAACATTGTGCCTCACTCAAGCTGTTTCCTGTCTTTCTTGATCTGACATGTGCAAGCGAGGACAAAGTCAAGGTCAAAAGCAGCGAGGTAGGCGGAAGGCTGCAGGCATTTTGACAAACATGGGCGCACTTCAGGCAAGAGTCTCAGGATGATTCTGAGCCTTTGACCGGATTCCAGTGCTATTTAGCAAGTGAAAGATGCTATTTTTATCAGGGTTGTGTGGCAGCATATCTAGCATGAAATGCACTTTCTTTCTAATCATGGTTTTCTCTTTATTTTTTAAAGTGCAATATGGCACTTCATAATAAGATCAGATCAATTCATATTGGTTCGCAATTTCCACTCCATAAACCCTAACAGGATGTTATAGACAAAAAATGTGAACAGGAAGGAAAATTAAGAGGCAACTTTAAATAAAAAACAAAGACCAGCTCTTACTATATTTAGTCATACATGTATCGATAGTTATAAAGCACAAATTCAGCCGGACACCATGGACTACTAGAAGAGCAAAATCCTGATATTTAAGTTGCTGATGAAAATACACCTCAAATTTCCAGGACAGTTAATAATTTTTTTAAAGTTTTCAGTTTAGTTAGTGATGACCATTTTCTCCTGCTGATGCAGCCTTTTTACTGTGTTGCAAAAGATAGCTAAATGTCTGTTTAAGCAAACAGAAAAGATTAATAGTACCAGTAAAGTCAGGCCAGAAAGTATTCTTATCTTACTTCCAACCACTCATCTTGTATTTGTTTCTTGAGGAAGGACCTAGAGTGGCTCAAATACAGTGAAATAATTCTTTGTAACTGCAGTTGTCCCCTGACACATATGGTTAACTGGCAAAAGAAATTTACCTGAAGTTCATGTAGGTGAACTGTCAATGTAAAAGGTACACTGGAGG
The DNA here is from genome assembly GCA_004027165.1 of Ctenomys sociabilis. Classification (NCBI taxonomy): domain Eukaryota; kingdom Metazoa; phylum Chordata; class Mammalia; order Rodentia; family Ctenomyidae; genus Ctenomys; species Ctenomys sociabilis. Next base: position 39,203 of record PVKA01004575.1, read on the forward strand.
GAAAATAGCTGCACTGGATGCCAAAGGTTTATGCTCAAAAAGTATAAATATCATCCTATCAGTACAGATTTCAAATTAAATTGGCAATATCTTTGATGTATTGAGTTGAATAAAATATATTACTAAAATTATTTGTACCACTTTCTTTTGCTTTATGCATTGAAAATTAAATATGTGGTTTGTGTTGTTTCTACTGTGTGATGCTGTAGAAATGATATTTGAATTTTGATCTGATTTCTTCAAATCTTAAAACTAGACACGTATTTTAGCTGCCATTCACACATCTATTCATAAAACACTTCAGTGAGTATCTACTTGATTCTGGCCCTGGAATAGTTTTCTTTTCCAGAGAATTGTAGGCTACAGATAATAATCTATTTAAATGATAGATGATAGATAGATAGATAGATAGATAGATAGATAGATAGATAGATAGATAGAATTAAAGTCATGCCAATGGGCTACAGTGACATTAGAAAGTAAAGCAAACAGGAAAGGCAAATTATAATTCAAAACCTAAGAAATTTAGGAAAAGAAAAGAGGAATAGCATTCTGAAAATCTTTGAAAAGGAATGATAGGATCTTCAGAGGATGGGTAACAGTATACTGGATATCAAACAAACAGAAAGATCTTGAAACTTTTAGTTAAAATTTTTAGTCAATTGGTTTAACATTCTGTGGTCTCAAATGATGCTTACTTTGAAATTCAAGATGATAATTTCACTGTGAAAAGTTGCTATTATTGGGAGAAATTTAATTTAAATAGTATTTTGTAGGATCCATTTGTAGGTTGTATCAAAGTCTGAGACATACAGATATTATTAAGTAAGACCTCAGTCTGAGTTTTCCCACATAAGCTTGGAAGATTATGTTATCGTTGTAACAATTGTAGAGTGAATAAGAATGGAATAGTGCCAGGGATAAGAGTGTGATTACACAAAGGCAATAGGCAGGTAGCTGACCACAAACAAAGAAGAAGTGCTTTTGGATACACAGGATGAGGGTCTTGGAAACTGCTCGTGATATTAAAGGTTTCTACAGAAGTATAGAACTCTGCCAATCTCTGAGATTACTAGATACAGGTGATTATGCTGGCAAGGTCTTGAATATCTTGTGAAGAAATTTAGTCATAATTTGATAAGAGGATGAGAAATAACCCTAGAGGTGAAAAAAATGAAACGTAAAGTGCATTGAAACGACATTGATTTTTTTGAGGGTCGACCAGATAGCTCAGGGGATTAACATGTCTGCTTCAGCAAAGTGCTATGGTGGGGTCTGATCCCCAGCTTGCTGTGTCAGCCCCGCCCCCTGGGCTCACTGTGACGGTGATTGAGACATGGCAGCAGGTGCCTGTAATGCTAGCTCTTGGGAGGCTGAACACAGGAGAATCACTGCGAGCCGTATCTACATAGTGAGACCCTGTAGACCTTATAGATCCTGTCCTAAAACTTCATTTAAAAAAATTAAAAGGAACAACACTGTTTTTAAGGTGACATTTTTCCTGGCTGTTGCAAGCACTACTACAAATAATCAGGATATAGAGTCAATTGTCATAGAAGAAATTAAATGAAAACTGAAATGAATGATTGTGTGGAGTCTAAGCCTCTATTTGATTAGATGAGTGTCCTCAGGCAGGGGGCTCTTGGGCTGAAGCAAAACAAAAGCTCATCAGTAATGACCTGAATTAGGAATACAGACTGAAATGTGATAGAGACTTAGAAATTTGAATCTGAAGCCCCTCCCAGAAGCCTGATCTTAGCTCCTTGAAGACTGATTTAAGGATCTGGGAGGCAAGCACATCTTTGAGGAAGAAAGGAGTCATTTTAGAACCCCTAATGGGGATGCCGAGGTCATGATTATTAGTGTGTGCTAAAAGCCCTAGCTGACAGCTTAGATAAACAAGAGTTAGAGCCACCACAAATAACCAGGGGAACTGACATTTGTTAGCATTGTGGGTGATATTAAATCTATAGCAAAATGGAAGTCTTAACATTGACTCAGGCAGTTCAGCAGAAAGCTCTGTGCTGCAGTTGGGTTGCAGAGGACAGGCTCTAATACTCACTGAGCTCCTCCAGCATGCTGCGCATTCTGACTATGTTGTCTCACAGAATCCTGTTAAATAAATTTGTTGAAGCTTTCTTTGCACCAGGAAACTGTCTTCTAGGGATGTAAACATAGGAAGAATTTTAATACAATCCTGACATGTCTTCACAGTCTTTGCACCATTTGCAATTTGCTTTCTTGCTTTTTTTATTTCTTTGTCTTAGGAAAATGTAGAAGGTCAGATACAATATATATTTCACACTTCCTAAATATCAGCTATAGGCAAGATATTGGAGGTGATCTCCCTAATGGGAACAATTTTCTTATTTTGAACAATCAGTTGAAAACTTTACTTACTTGTTTATCCTATCCTTCTCTCTGATGAATTTCAGGTGTCAAAAACAATCTACCCAGTAAAGAATGAGCTAATCAGAACTTCTAATGAAGTTTACTAATAAAAATGTACTAAGAAGCAGACACAGGCTCTACTTCCATAACAGATGCCCAGCATCTGCTTCATACTGACCACCTGGGGAGCTTTCTAAATAAGTCTAATACTTAGGCCAATCGTGGTGAACCTATAGCACGCCCCAGGGGCTGTTAACCATTGAAATTTCTAAAATTTTCAGCATCACAATCTCCAGAGATTCTGATTAGTTTCACCAAGAGAGGAGAGAGTATATTGGTATTACTCAAAACCTCCCTCATTGGTTCTGGGGTACAACCATAATAATTCCATAATTCCAGAGTCAATCATATGTGAAGAAATAAAAGTAGTGAAAAGTACACTAATAGTACAAACATACTTTACACTTTTGGAAGTAGACCAGAAATATATATATTATACCAATAAACTTAATAAAAATTAAATTTTACAAAAGAAAATAGACCATATTGTATTTGGGTCAACAATATCCATTCCTTTGCCAGAGTGGTTTCTTAGTAACATTTTCAGGAAGAATCTGGCCACAGCTGTGGATGAGCAAATGCTTGATGGGACACAGCTTCTGATTTCTCCCCACCATGTGGGACTGCTCCATTCAAAGGCTCTGAAGCCTGGGCTGAGCAAATGCTCCAAATCATTTTGTTAAAGCTGGAGGTGGCATCAGTTATCTGACAGAAGTGTTTATGGATGGCTGAGTGTTTTTCTCTCTCAGCCTAAGAGGGATTGCGTTTCTCTGGGGGGAAAAATGTAGAAGAAATATTTTAAATATGAGAAAATTAAGGAAAGATGGTAAAAATTAGGAAGCTAAAAGGAATGTGACATTGTCATATCAGGAAACCTCCAGAAGCTCTAAAACATGAGCTAGGATCTTCTATCCACCATTGGTAGCATAAAAAATGATTTGTGATAGATGTAAGAAAACTTTTTCCTATTATTTTTTTTCCTGTACGGATTTGGGCATGCTTCATGTAATTTTCATGAAAGAATGAACTTTCTTGGAAGTTCTCCTGGGAAGTCATGATGAACACCTTGATGGCCAGGGTGGTGCTCTTCTTTGCTGCCTGTGGTTGTCCAAGTGAACCAGGGTGTGATGTAGACTTCCCTGGGGCTTCCTGCATGCAACAGTAAGTGACCTCCCTCTGAAACACACACACACACACACACACACACACACACACACACACACACAGCTAAAGAAATTATGAGATCAGAACCCACATTTTGTAATAACTCAGAGAAGTCAGTTTGCCCACACCAGCACTAAGTAACTGAGTCAAGACTCAAAAACAAATCAATTCAAAGACTCACACCTCTGCAGGACCACACTCTGATCTTCTGTCCTTCTTCCATCAGTGTCTTTGCAGGCCAGATAGAAAGCAGGCAGCAATAAGAACAGTGGACTGGTCTCCTTTTACTCTGACGTGCCTTTTTATGATACATATGTTATGCGATACCAGTAATGCTGAGGAGAAGGATAAAATAGATTTCTGAATGGGCCAAATCAGCATGGTGATGTTTTCCACTTAGTTTAGGAGTCCAAAGAGGAAACAAGGCATTTGCCTGATTTTGCCTTATTGTGGGCAGGACATTTAATCCCAGCCAAGAATGGATGTATCCTTCCACTTCCTTTTCTGTTGTTCTTTATTCTTGGTTAATGGTTGTCAGATTTTCAGAGTCTTAAGGATAAAGAAGACAAACTGGAAAAAAAAAAAAAAAAAACCTCTAGCTTTAGGGGCTACATACTTACAATTTCTGATTCAAATTGTTTGGCACATAACCTGAGAAAGTTGCATGTAGTGCTATCTTTTAGTTCTTTTCTGACAGCTAGGAAGTCAATATACCCAAAAGTTAAAGGAAATAAACCATATTTAGGCTTACAGTTTGTAGAGATCTGAGTACACAGTCTGCTGGATCCAACATGCGGAGCAGGGATCCATATTTATATATATCTTGGCTCACTTCTTCTGCCATGCGTCACATCCCAAAATAGCATCCGCTATAATATAAATGATCAGTAGGTTAGAGTAGCGTCGAGCAGTATCATGCACTCAAGATCTACTACTGTATATCCATGCTCCAGTCACTTCCTAAAACACCATAACTACGACACTCTGCTGCTCAGAGGACAGCTCTGAGATCCACTGCTCTGGCACTGACTGTTGGCTTCAACTCTGTGACAGTGCTAAAAATGTCAGTTCCTGAGCAGACCCTAGACCAGTAAAATCAACATGTGTGCACTAAATGGTTAATCTCTGTGCCCTTCTCTCAGGAGCTCAACAATGCTTAGCATTTTCCAGATACATAGCAATGGTGGGCATTCAGGCATGTTTGTGTTCAGCCAAGTCAGTATATTTTTGATTATCTTTTTTCCTGAGATTTACACTAATCAGTTATATGAACAAATGATAAATGCTTTTGGTGAAACTTTGAGTTTTAATGCAGTCTTTATGTCAAGGTAGAAAAAGTAGGTCACTGAATCAGGCAAGCTTCAATATAACTCCTAAACTTATGCATGTGGTTGAACAGAATATATTTCTATTTATTGATTTTATGATGTAAAATGTCTCTTTCCTTTAATTTCTATGTTTAATATTGTTCCTTAGAATAGTTGTTCCTTAATGTTCCCTTATATGTTCATAATTTTGAATTTTTGTTACTGAAAAATCACAATAACATAATTATTCATAGCATATGCTAGAGTTTGGGGAAAATGGCTTATGAAAGGTGAAATATAAAGATATTTTAAAAGACACCAAGGCATTATTAGATTCAGTGTTAACTAAGTTGAAAAGATGGAAGTTTTGAGGCTTCAGTAGTCTCACTTGGTTCTGATCTCAACCAAAGTATAAAAGCAAAGAAAAGTATTTTAATGTCAGCTGCAGATCCATAGGAAATTTGAGCAAATGACTCAGATGTTACCATCATCGTGTCAAGAGGGAGGCAATGGGTTTGCCCTTGGCACTATGGCATCCCATGCAATGACACAGGATTGCTCTCTACTCATGTTTCTGAAGAGCCTCCTGGGACTCCTACTTCTGTGTAATTCAAGCAGTGATAGGGATGTAAAGCCCTCAGAAACCGTGGGCTTGGGCAGAGAAGCAAATCCAGTAGGTTCCCCCAGGTCCGTGGCCAGTGTCAGGAAGCCAAGAGGCTGCGCCTGCTGAGCAGGGGTGCAGGGTGAGTGGGGGTGTGACCTGGTTGGTCTGCGCAGAGCAGTGGTTGTCCTTGGTACCCAGCTGTGAGATGAAGTTTCTCAGCAGCAATGGAAAGTTTAATCAAAGCAGCTTTGGCCTGAGGAAAATGCTGCTTTTGTAAAGTGACTTCACAAAAATGCTTAAATATGATTTGGCAGGAGGCAGTGGAGATCTGGTGCCCTCTTTTTCTTCTGGGGAGCAGAAGGAAGACTGTTATAGGTAATGATAGAAAGAAAATGTGAATGTGTCATATGCTTTAAATGTCTGATCCTCTTAATCCTCACAGCTACCAAATGTGTAGTTATGTTCAAACTATATTATTTCACTTCACATGAGAATTTTATTCAGAACTTGGAGGCTTTGAGAAATAAATAACAAGTAGATTTACACTGCCAAGAAAGGGTGGCACAGGGATCAAAATTCAAGTCTGTGGGGCCAGTGAGATAGCTCAGCAGACCACGCACCTGCTAGGCCAAGCTCAGGGACCAGGGTTCAATCCCCAGCACCACATGCCATACCAGCCCCACCCCAGCCACGCTGAGCAGCCATGGAGTCCAGGCTTGGTGGCACAGACATGTAATCCCAGCCCAGGGAAGGCTGAAAACAGGAGGATCACTCTGAATCCAAGCTGCATAGTGAGACCTTATTCCAGAAACATAAAAACAAAAACAACAACAAAAAAAATCAAGCCTGTGTAGACTACTGGTAGCTTTTCTTAACTATACCCCTGGTGTTTCATGGAACAGTCATTAGTGTTTCACCTGTTCTATAATTAGATTCTGCATTTGCTCTTCACATTAGCATGAAAAACTTTCTCTTATCCTGAGCAAAAGCATTCATTAAAGTACAGGTTTGGAGTTTGCCTGAATTTTTTTTCTAAAAAACACAGTGAAGTGCAAAATATATGCCAATTGTCTCATTTCTGAATAATTGCCATAGTCCCACATGACTCAGCGCAGAGCTGCTGGAGGCTCTGCAGCTCCTTGACCCTAATCATCAGACTCCTCCACTCTTCCTTCTCTCTGTTTCTTTTTCCTTTCCTGTCTTTCCAGCTGCTCCCCGCTGAAGGTCTCTAGGATCCCAAATCAGTTCTTCGTCTCATTGTAGTTCCTTTCTCCACTGCTTGTTTTTCATAGTGCTTTGCCCAGCACTTGCTTGCAAGTTAGGTCACCTGATGGAATCTTACATTTGGCCTTTAGTTTCTGAAGAATCTCTCTGAATAAAAGAGTGGAGTTGTGAAGACGAAAAAAGCTACCGAGCTGAATGACAACAGGCAACGTTAGCGAGTCTTTAGCCTGTGCTCCATTTGTTGAGTGGAGCAAATAATAGTACATGTTAGTTTTTTAAACAACACACAATTTCAAATGGCATAATAATAATAATAATAATAATAATAATAATAATAATATCTTACTCTTCAGATGAGCATGTGAAAGCCAAGATGGTTGTTTCCTGCTTAAGGGCAGTTCCAGGGAAGTCATAAAACCTGTGGACTCGAACGTTTAAACTTTCACCTTTAAATTTCATGATTTGCAATAGTTCTGTTTGTTGAATTCTTCTCTACACTTTTTATCTGTTCTTTTAACTTTTCTCAAACTCAACAAGCAGCCTCCAAAGAACCCTCACCCTCTTGTGTGACTTGTTGCTTTTAGCTCCGAAATGGAAAGAGAATTCATGAGTGTCCCAACATATGTCAAAAGTTTCCATTTGGAATCCATGTTAAGGTTTCCAGCTTTACAAAACAAAATAGTTCTTATCCACTTTCTATTTATACAACTTAAAATAAGGTTTTTCTCTTTCAAATATAGAAGTCCAGATCTAGGAATGTCTGAGTCTTATAAAGTTTTATGTTATAGCTCAATTTATGATCGAAGACCAAATTTGTGTGAATATAAATCAGGTTTCTGACTCACAGCATTGCTAAAGAAGCAGCTGTGTGAGCAAGTACCCAAGTTTTAACTAATTATATATTTAAAAGATATGAAAACAGTCCAGCAAGCCGATTTCTTTCTCCTGTGTCTTAGAGAAAGGACAGTAAACTGGGGTATCCCTAACTTCTGGTATTAGGTAGATTTCAATTACCTTCTAGTCACTTTAGAGCTGCGGGATGTAACTTTACTGAGCCTCAATTCCATATCTAAAAACGGGGTTAAGTATCTCAAAGGGATTTTGGAAGAATCAACTGCATAGGAAGCTTAATTAGCGCTGGGTGTGGGGAGGAGGCCTATTGCTTCCTGACTCCCAACTTCTCTTCTTTACCGTCCTTAACATGATTAGCTCCTCTAAAATGTTCATCAGGAAACTGCAAGGATTAGGTAAAAATCCACAAAGTTTTGATGTATCTAACTATCTACCAGACAGTGTTATTTCAGCACACTTGGAAATTCCCAGAGCAACTTGCCTTTGTCCTTCATGGATGACAGCTCCAGGAGCTTCAGGGTCAGTTACAGCACAGCTCACCAGAATGACCCAGTCCTTACCCAGGTAGGTCAGGCAGCACCACACTCATTTCTTTTCTGTCCCCTTTCACTCTGAGGTTTTTGGGTTCCTGTATTTTCTGCCTGTGTTTTCCCTTTTCTCGCTCCTCACCTCTAGGTTTTATTTTCTCCCTCACTTTAGCTTCTATTTTCCTTTCATGCACATCCTCAGCCTCACAATACCTGATGTGTTTCTGTCATTCTCCTACTCTTTCTCATCAACTTCCTTAGAAACTAAATTGATGGAGACAGGGAAGGATTGAAGAAAATTATAAAGAAAATTTATCAATGCATTTGTGCAGATTTATGCTTCCATTCCTTCCTGTCCTACTCCTTTCTTGGTGAGCTCCCAAGATCTTTCTTTAGCTGTCACTCCATGGCTGACAATACTGGACCTAAGAAAGGAAACCATTTTTAGCTGCAGCCTCCCAGCCCCAGTTTCAAGGGCTCTGGAGGCTTCAGCCCATTATATGGAAGGTCACATGGCTGTCTTGATCATGTAAGATTGGAGCAGAGGCAAAGCTTTCTCCAGAGAGGCTTCATCATGGTTTTTCTTGAGAACTTATAATCCAGATTCATGGTGTTCTTCTAGGCTTTGTTTTTTCAAAGTATAGGTGTTGGAAAGTCAGATCTATGGTGACAATATCTAGCCCTGTGTTACAGAAGCAGAAAATGGGGGAAAAAAACAATTATAGGAACAAGTAAGAAAGGAGAAAAAAGGAAGAAAGAAGAGAAGGGAAGGTAGGGGAGGTAGAAGGAAAGGAGAGGGGAGGGGCGAGGGGGCAGTCAGGGGAGGGATGGCAACGGACATAAGAAGAGAAGAGAAGGGAGGGAAGGGATGGGAGGGAAGGAGAAGGAATGAGAGGGGAGGGGAGAGGAGAGGAGACATAGCAGAGAAGGGAAGTTAAACATGAGATCATATATTGTCCTCAGATTACAGCTGCCCTGAGCCAGGCATGGTGTTCCACACCTATACTGCCACCACTTGGGAGGCTGAGGCAGGAGAATCACTGAGAAGTTAACACTAGCCTGGGTTACACAATGAGTTCAAGGCCAATCTGGAGTACATAAGGAGACACTGCTTTGGGAGATGGCTCAGTAGAATAAGCACTTCCCTGACAAGTGCTAGGGCCTGAGTTCAATCCCTGGTTCCACCAAATATAAAAGTAGATACTGTCACAAAAAATGCAACAAACAAAAAAATAAATGAACAGACAACCCCCTTATTTCTGGAATAGTGATATATAACCTATCCTTTAGAAGGAAACACAATAGACAGTGTGACCATTAATCCCAATTTACTGCATGTATCATATTAAGAAATACCTATCACATGATTAAGGCAGCTTCCCGGTGAGTCCAAGAAGCTCCCGGAGCCATTCCCTGATGTTATTCAGACTTTCCTCTGTCTATCCTTTCCAGCCCTGTTCTGCTACTTTGCTACCTGACTGTCATCAACTAAACTCCAATTTACTGCATGTATCATATTAAGAAATACCTATCACATGATTAAGGCAGCTTCCCGGTGAGTCCAAGAAGCTCCCGGAGCCATTCCCTGATGTTATTCAGACTTTCCTCTGTCTATCCTTTCCAGCCCTGTTCTGCTACTTTGCTACCTGACTGTCATCAACTAAACTCCTCTGCCATGGGTTGTGCTGAGACCCTGTAGAACATGCACCAACACTTTTGAAGCCATGAGCTAAATAAACTTTTGCTCTTTTGAATTGTGGGTGTTGAGTATGGTGTCTCTGATGGAAAAGCTGACTGACACAGATACAGAGATGAGACACCAGTGGATTGGATTCATTGGAATTGCTAGTCCCAAAGAATCCTGGAAGAGAAATAAAACACTGTCTTATCCAACATTACTTTGATGCATTGGCAGTAAGCTTTGAAATGTGTTTTGGCTCATGAGTCAGCAATTCACAAAGTAAAACTATTGTTGTATTTTGTAATTCAGTATGTAGAGTTAGGGGGGCTGGAGAGATGGCTCAGTGGAATAAGCGCTTCCCTGGCAAGCGCAAGGGCATGAGTTCAAGCCCCGGTTCTGCCAAAAAAAAAAAAAAAAGAAAGAAAAAACAGTATGTAGAGTTAGGTAGCTTCATCGTAAAAGGAGAAAACTGGAAAGAAAGCATATTCTGAGCAGTGAAGAAAGATTCTGGGATGTGTGACTTGGATTCAGGGTAAGGGAAGTAACAGTTGCAGTTGTGTCATCCACTAAACCAGGATTTGAGAGGAGTTTTCATTTTTGTTGAACTGACCAAATAGTGCTTGTTTTTCAGGTGAGGAGTGTAAGAGATCAGAAGAAAACTTAAAAGGCAGAAAGAAGAAGGGAAGAGATAGGATTGGGGAGAAAATGTAGAGATCAAAAAGGAAAGGAGAGAAGTTCTGCTCTCCATCTTGCTCTGTCACCTTATTCTAAAGCAGATGGATAGTCCACAATGGTCCATAGCCACAGAGCAGGAAGTGAGTGTCAGGAACTCGAGGAAGCTTGCTCTGCGGTACTACCCGATTCACGGTGCTCAGTTCATCCCCTGAGCTGCACTTCTTGTCAGAAGAGCATTGCTTTGGTGATTGGAGGAGCTCAACCCCATGTGCTGGGTGTGTGGCAAGGATCTGGTTGCACTTTGGATGAGAATCTAATGCCTGTTGGCCTACAATAGAGCTGAGGCTGGAATGACCCTAATACTGCTAAGGAATGTAAGTAGCATGCCTTGCAAATGCACACTAATTAAAAAAAAAAAAAAAAAACTAAGAAACAAAAATGAGACATCTTTCCAAAACTTGGGAAAGTTATCTTCTACCAAAATTGGCCCTGGTGCCATTAGTTCTGGAGACTAGTGCTCTGAAGTGCATGCAGGCTGTCATGGAGACCTGAGAGCATTTATTCCACACAAGAGAGTCTAAGTAGGGCTTACAGCTACCATTCATTCTTTTCCCATATTTTTTATGTATTATTTTTCTTTCTGAATTATATATTTTATTTATATATATGAATTCTTTATTTTAATCCACATTTTTAGTGATACAAAATTGGATCCTTCACATTCAGGTCTAATTGAATGCCTGTGAACTTACATAAACAATTTGTATATTGTAAGTTTTATCTCCAATTTTACAATTAATGCTTTATCCAAGGGTGTGCCCTAGGAAGATTCGACTATTTGGTTGATAATTTATTCTCCTTTTTTAATATATTTCTTTTCATATTTCTAAATAACAGAACTCCTCAGAAATTACAGAATATATTCTTGTTTTCTTTCTGTATTTAGGACAGGGTCTCACTATGTAGATCGAATCCCTAGTGATTCCCCTGTTTTCAGCTTCCCAAGCCCTGGGATTACAGGCATGAGCTACCAAGCCCAGTCTCAATCACCATCTCAGAGCATCCCCAGGCTGCAGAGCCTGATGACACACTGGGTTCGAACCCCAGCCACAGTACTCTGCCTAAACTGGGGCTTTAGTCTACTGAGCTATCAGACCAGCCCCATTCTTATATGACAGAGATATAGAGTCAATGATGGAAGCTAAAGATCTATAGTGAAAATTATTTATTAATGTAAGGGAATGTGAACCTAGATTTGATGTCCTGTTATTGGTTGACAGCCTTTCAGCCTTGCTCTCACATCAGCTTTACTTGTAGCCGTTGCCTTCTGTCACCTCTTCACAGGTATCTGCCTTCTTATTTTTCAGCTTCTCATAACAAAGAAAAATAATTCAATCTTCAGTCTTTAGTCTCATACATATTTGAATTATTCTGTATTGACAAATGTAGGGCATCAGATAGCTCAGGGGACTAAAGCACCTGCTTAGGTAGAGTGCTGAGGCCTGGGTTTGATCCCCCACGTGCTGTGCTGGCCCTGCCCTGCTAGCCCTGAGACAGCTAATGAGACAGAGGGGAGTCGGGAGAGGAGTGGCACACGCCTGTAATCCCAGTGCTTGGCAGAAAACAGAAGAATCACTACAGGGCCATCTCCATAGTGAGAACCTGTAGATCCTGTCCTAAATACATTAAAAAGAAGCCATTGACAAGCTTAGCCTCTGCTCTTAACTGATTAAGGAAATTTTAAGTAATCTTTTTAATGCTACTCCTTCTCTAGTTTAGTTTCAATCCACAAAACTAAAAGCATCACTCTACTGAGATTATCTTACATGATCTTGTATGTGAAATAGAATATGGAAAGAGAAATTCTAATGTAGCATTTCTTTTCACCCCTTGTTAATATTTAGCATTTTATTCCTAATGGTATTTTTCTCCAAGATCATTTTTATTTAGTCTGTTTAATCTTTATTCTAAATTCATCTTTCAACACACTAACTTCATAAAAAGACTGATAAATGAACAATGTGATCTTTCAAATGTTTCTGAAAACATCTGCTAATCAACCTTATTACTTTCATCTTCCTGCTCATGCCCATTATCAGAGTGGGAATGCGATGATAATTTTGTTGGAGTGGCTTCACATGGAAAGTGCAAAGGCAGCCCAGACTCAATCCCTTGGTAATGAGGGAAGGCTAAGTTTTACCTTATCAACACCTGCATACCATCGTCAAAGCCCACTATCACATTAGACTGTGCTGGAGAAGTGTGATATTGATTGCCACCTCGCGGGAGTCAGCCCAGCAGGCTGTGTCCCCAGGAGAATTGCCAATGGTGGCAGCACATGATGGATGGCTGACAGGCGACACCAAGCCTTTCTTTTTTTTTTTTTGATGATGCTTCCATTTGACATTAATTCTCCACCTCCTCTCCCGTTAGCGGCTGTCAGTTTTCAACTTAATGCTCCACTGCCAATCAGCTACTGATTATTTTTAATTAAGACCACTCATGAATTTCCCTCACTGTACATGCGTGGAAAGAAGGGGAATCCTTTTATTTATAATCGAATTTCATGTGCAAATTGCCTTCATTACACTTGTCTAGCAGTCCTGTCTTTGCCAGGGAAAAGAAGTGCTTTTTCTTGTTCGGTCATGCATGCCCTCCACATCTTGTTTCCTGGGTTCACAGCCACATTGACCTGTTTTTGTTCCTGTTACTTAAATCTGTAGCAGCTGGATATTGACCATCGTAGCCCTCACCCTCTATTGCCCATGCAGGGGTAATGCAAGTTTCACCTCGTCAGACTCTCAGGCCTGTATAGACACGCTCACAAGGAATTAGCTGGGGGTGGGAATCATGATTCTTTGACAACCTGTAAACTGTCATTTTATGACATGATGAGGGTCAGGACACTTCACTTGGGTTCATGGCACAGCCTAGATTTTGAATGTACTAGTCAAAATCATGCAGTGATCTAGACATAAAGTAAGTTACATGCATTTGACCTAGACAATTGCTTCCAATTTATTTTTTAAGAAAATGCATTAATACTTAACGGCTACACATAAAAATGGAAGGAATTTTTTGTTTATCTTACAAAGGGAGTGGTTAAAAGCTTTTGTGAATACACAAAGTGGAACTTTCTTTCTCAAAAAGGAAATAAAAATGTAATCTGGACCATATGATCATTATAATTAGAAAGTGTTTCCAAATCTGGTTCTGTACTCGAAATCCAAAGCATACTTTCGAGTTGTTATACACACACCTGGAGAATGCACAAATGTGGGAGGTCCTTTCAGGATCCAAACCCCAAAATAGATGTTTAAAAACTCATGGCTGTGGAAAGTTTTATATAATGGAAGGGAAGAAAACTCTGCCAGGCGTTTAATTATGCCAAGAAAACATGCTTCTCTATGCGGCTGAGGTGGCTCGATTGTGAATTCTGACTGAGTAGAAGCTACATTTGTTCCTAGAAGGTGTTATATGTTTTTCTATATCTGCTCCCAGCCATGGCAATCTTATGCTAAAAATATTCTAAGGGCATTCATGTATTAGCACATTAAGGTTCATATTTCTCAGCAGATTTTAAAAAGTCCCTTTTGAGTATTCTTCCACCTCTCTTTACTCACTTTCCCTGTTTAATTTACACTGACATCAGACTACTCACCATGTGCACCATTCACCCATGTCCTTTATGTGTATTATGTCATTTAATTTTCATAGCATATGTGTTCACAGATGCACAAGGCAAGCCATAGAGAGGCACTATAATATCCCTAATGCTATAAGTGGTAGAAGTACGATTGAGACCCAGAGCTTCTGCCTGTCCTTTTGAGGATTCTACTGCATGGTTTCTTTGAAATTCCTAAATAATGGGTGACTCAGGCCTGTGAACATAAAGCATCACTGTTCCAGCAATTCAGTGCCTTAAACCTTGTACACACCACCCTGTTTGCTTACTATATTCTCTGGTAATTGTCCTCTGACCCTCGTAGTGTCCTAAAAGAAGATGTTACCTTTTATAGGTTGTATCTAGCTTCTAGAAGGGACACAAATGATAGGCCAAATGAATAATATTTTCCCATGAATATAGACAGGCTGTCCATTGGAGAAATAAAAATGCAAAATGAAAGGCAGGAATTCTATGTTGAAGACATTTTATAGAAGGCAACAAATGCTCACTGTAGACGTGTCACTTTTACATGGTTTGTATTTGTTGTTAAAAATCACTCATATGCTAGTTAAATTTCTTAGATGTTAAAATCACTCATAACATAATTTGTTTCTTAAATAAACCTATTTAATCTCTCCATATGTGGACCTATTGTTTTAGCTGCACATGAACAGAATCGCATCTGAAATTATATATCCCAAAATATGTAATATGGTATTCTGGCAGGTAAATTTATAGAAATCTTAGAAATCTCTCTCTCTCTCTATCTGTCTCTCTCTCTCTCTCTCTCTATTTCTTGATCTACTGAATTACATGATCAAACTCTAAAGGTAAAAACACTCTTAGGACACAAATTGAATGTTGAACATGTAAAATATAAAATATTTTGTATGCACCAATCTGGAGTTAAACAGAAGGCAGAATATCTGTGATGGAGAGAGAAATTCACTAGCTACAGCATAAAGTCTATGGTTTATACCATGATAATAAATGGTATCAATTAGGGTAAATGAGACAGATAAATGTATTTCCTTGTGTATTCATTTAAATCACCATGTCAATCAGCATTTACTATCGAAGCAGATTTAATGCAAGATAAACAAAAATATATAAGGTTTCACATTGACATATAGCAGCCACTCCCAAAGTCAGGTGTGTAAGCAGGCAATGAGCTGACCATGCACTGGCTCCAAAGGCTCCTGTCCAAGGCCTGGAGCTCTACTTAGTTAGTGCTCCTCACAAATCTGTATCAGGAGACTGAAGGGTTTGTGGTGGAGCCACAGAATCTGCGTTGGAAGCCAGGAGATGGTGTCCATGGCGAAGACCAAGAGCAGGGACCCTCCAAAGAAACAGAAGTAAGCCTTTCTTCTTCATTTGCCTTTTATACCACTCTGGTGACAATGCTCTCTTGGGTGGACAGTTCACACCCAGAGCTTCGCTGAACCACTCTCATTGGGTGTTTCTTACTCAAGTTGACACAATCAAGTCACTTTCACAACCACCGAAAAGTTAACTTTGTTCATATGTATTTGGTCACACAAACTATTTGGAAGTTTCCAGTTGATCCCTTAATATGAAAAGCTGCAAAGTTACTCAGCAAATTCTCATGAACACTCTTAGAGATGGGTACATGCACTCATAGAATTTTAGAGATAGAGAGACTGCAGCTTCATTAATAGGTGCCTGTTTCTGAGAGAAACCTAGTCTCTAAATTATTTTAATGGGAATCAAGTCAAAAACATCCAACCGTCGTACTTAGATAAATGTTGAGGTGTGAGTAGAAATGATGGCTATCGTATCTACAACAACCCAAAATATAGACATTGATTTTAAAAACAATCAAAATCAAAGAATTTGAGTGAAATTAATCTCATATATAAGCAGTATTTATTTTGCTTTCTGACTTTTCTTCTCTCCCTTTACTCCTTTCTTTCCTTTCCTACACTTTGTAAAATAGCAACATTTTCACAGAATATGTAGACCGCATCTTTGCCATTTACTTTACAGGCAGATTTGATGAAGGTAGAGTGTGGTAATTTAGAAACAGTCACGCAGACTGTGACACCTTCTGAACTAACATATGGGGTAGGCTGCACCTCCCTTTATATCTGTGCTGGCCTGTGAGTGCACAGACAGACACTTCTATGTGGAGCTGTGAACACTGTCAGTTTCTGTCCACCCACAGGAAATATCAGCTGAGTACATGGAAAAATTCTATCTGCTCCCAGTCTGTTGTGTAGTGAAAAAGCCCATCCCAGCCCAGTCCAGACAGGAACATGGGAGAAGGCGAAGGAAAATGATGAAATGGGGTCAGAGTCACAGTGTAAGTGTGATCCCACCAGACATGATGGAAACCAGACCTGATGTGTACTGGATCAAAAACTATTGAGATCTAACTACAACAAGGTGATATTTGGAGACAAGAATTTTGGTCTAGTAGTTCATTCCAGCATAGTAGATATATAGAAAAAAGAAAATCATTTTCTCCTCACTTCTAAAGATGGAAAAACTGAGAATCAGTCCACAGGTCTTTCTTCTTTTTCTCTGTCTTTTTTCTTTTCACGCTACACGTGTGGGTCTGAGAACACAAGGCCATTTATTCTAAGATGCAAGTCTGTCAATGTGAGGAGAGTCTTACTGTTAAAAGGGTTAATGGTTATTTTGCCAGTGACAGCACAAAGGGAACATAATCCTAAAATCTGAAACTTGAAAGACAGTAAAAGTTTGCAGGAGTACCTCCATTCAGTCATGCTGTGATCCTTCACCCTGAGTTGGTCTGTATCAGTGGCACACACTACTGTAGGCTTCCATTAAAAAAATCTTTCCCTCAAAGTTTTATAATTTAGATTCTTCAGAAAGAGAAGCACTAGATAGCATTAGTTTTATTGGTTATATCTCCTTCATTTTACCCCATTCTTTTGTCAAATTAGTTTCAAAGATTAGTGGAATTCCCTGAAGATCAAGCTCTGAAATTTTCAGAATGCACTTGCATGATTTATTTAATATCAATTATGTTTTTAATAAATACTTTAGGCAAAGTAGATTCTCATTTTTCAATGTGTTCATATTGACTCAAATTGTTGCTTCCTGTTTTACAATGTTTTAATTTTTTTATATTAGAGTTATTAGGTATTATGTATATAACACCATTGTTGAGTCTGTTTGCTGGCTGTTATTCATGGCGCTGCAATAAATATGGGAATGCAGGTAGCTCTTCAGCCTTACAACTTCATGAACAGATAAATAATTAAGAGGAAGTTTAGTATAATAAATATGATGGATACTTTGTGTCCAATGAAAAAAAGACTGCAGCTATAGTTTTCAGTGACATGGGAGAACCTGGAGAATATTAGGTTCAGTGAATTAAATCAGGCACAGAAAGACAAACACGGTGTGACCACGTTCATACGTGGAATTTTTAAAAAGTTGAGCTCATAGAGGTGGATAGCTGAGTAGAGGCTACCAGAGGATGGGGTGAGTGAGAGAGAGTGAGATGTGAGAAGTGGAAGTTCAGGTGCTGTAAGGTGCAGCAGGGTGACACAGTGAAGCTATATATATTTGAGAAAGTCTGAGAGAGATGAATTTAAATATTTGCATCTCACACACACACACTCACAACCTGATAAATGAACTGATGGGTAAGCTACTTACCTTCAGGTGTATACATGAATCAAAATTTCATACTTTCTTCCATAAATTAGGTACCATTATGTGGCAATTAAGGATAAAATCCATGAAAAAAATTTAAAAACAAGTTTGAAACTAGAACCATGAATAAAATGATTGCCTCAGAATTATAAGTGCCTGTTTTAATGTCATGGGATCAACTAATGCTGCTGATTATAGTTCAAGTTCTTCACCAATATTGACATTTCAGGCTGGCTTATTCTCTGGTAAGGGGATGCTGTCGTGTGCAGTGTAAGATGTTTAGTAGCAGTCATCTTGCAGTCTACAGGCAGAAGTCCGTAGCGTCTCCCACTGTGACAGCCAGAAGTGTCTCTTGCTTTTCTCAATATGCTCAGGGGGATAATATCATTCTTGGTTTAAAAAGCACAGCCTGAGGCCATGGAACAGCTCAGTGGCATAAATACATACCTGGCAAGCACCAGGTCCTCAGTTTCATCCCTGGTACAAAAGAAAGAGAAAAGCACAAGACAGTAAGATCTAATATGTGAATTCTCTCCTTTGTCTTTATCTTACTATATTTTTGCTATCTCAGAAATTAGCTGGCTCTCATCAGAGAAAAATTAGAACATTTTTTCCTTTACAAAGAAGCCAGAAGAATGAAGTCTCAATAAACATCCTGGCGTAACACCCATCAAATGTTAAAGCTAAGCCAGTAGAAGACCAAATTTTTCTCTTCTACCATCTCTATAGAGGTTTTTACTTCAGGCCCATTGCTGTAAGAGATTCTTGACTAATGAATGAGGCTATTGATTGACCAAAGGTGGAGACTTTAAAGCTTGCTTTTCAAATTGGCAGAGAAGGCCAGTCCCTGTTCTCATCACACTGACTGGGAAAAACAGCCCTTTAGACAGGAAGGCCTTTTGCTTGTTGATTTCAGACATATTCTTCTCAACTTTCCTTGTCTCTAAAGATGACTTGACATTTAAACAAGGTTATGATTTCTCTGTTGTGGTTATAAGAATGCCATCTATTTTCAAGTTTTCAGAAACACAAAGGGAAGTGTTTCATTAAAGAGACTTCTTTCTCTTCACAATTCCTACACGTTTTCCTTCAAAATATCTGCCTGAATTAGTTGTTCTGGTTTGTGTTTGAGTGCTTAAAAGATACGAAATTGCAATAACGAAGCAGAAATTCATAAACTTGAAAAAATCAAAGCCACAGAGGAAGTCCATTGTGCTAACCATGAAGATAGGCCTGGCCTCCAATTGCTCAATTCAGCATGTAGAAGGGAAACCCATGCTTCAAATATGCTTGATTGCTACTCCAGGTACGAACAATATTTCAAGCAAAGGGGCCATTGTGCAAAAAGGCAGAGGCAACTTAGAACATTCATCTTTATTTAAAGATTCACTAGAAAGCTACTTATGGAAATATATAATTGCAAATTAAAGCAGTATTACTGGGAAAATAATAACAAGAAAAATATTCTCACTCCACGTAGACAGGGTATTTTCTATGTCAGAGTCTTGTACTTTCCCATGAAGCAATAAACTATCATGTGATACCACCAGGTTGGGGATGTATAAAAATCATTCTAGGTTAAAGAAAAGGCAAACAAAACCTTAGGATGACATCCTGAGGAGACGATGCAAACTTGAAATACTGAGGAAACAGCGGATTGGCAAAGAAAAGGATGAAGAAAAGGAAAATAATGGAAGAAATGAGGAAACCTATAGGAAAATCATCTAAAAACATGCTTCTGGATTTGGTTAATATTTGCATGTGACTGTGAAGTAGAAACAGAGGACAGAGAATAGAAGGAGGAAGTTAGGGACTGAGGAAACAACAAATTCATCTGGGACGTGCTAACTTTGCGGTATCTATGACCTTTGTGGTTGAGAATGTCAGTTTTAAGATCGGACCTGAAAACCAAAACTCAAGGGAAAAGCTATGGGTGGGGCACTAAGCTGTGTCCATATTTGGCAGATAGGAATAAAAGAAATGGCCCAGAAGGCATGAGGCAAAAGTACAGAGACAGGGACCAGTGTCAACTGAAACACTTCCACTTAGCAAGGTTTTCTTTCCCACTGGAGCTGTTTAGTTCCAACTTCAGAGCACCATGTTATTGTTCTACCCAGAAACTCTTTTCCCTGGAAAATGTTTGATTCTCTTCCCAGGGTATAGTTTTAAATGTCATCCCATCTATAGAAGAATCCCTTCTGCTATTTCTGCCAATGCACCTATTTTAATTCTCCCACAAATGTGTCTCAATGAATATTGATATAATACATCATTATTTTTCCTTGGTCATTTTCTCTTCTAGCAGAACACAGCATCCTTCGGAGCACGGACAACATTTGTAGGAATATATTCTTACCTCTTGGCATTGTTTCTGAATAGAGTACTCACTCAAATAGTCTGTGAATGGATCAGAGAATATTGGACATATGGCGCACGAAAAAAAAAAAAAATAAATAAAAAACCTCAGCCCAGTTTGAGCTATGTGCTTCTTTTAGTCCATTTCCTCTTGCTATATATATATACCCCACACCCACATCTTCAAGGAGAAGAGGATTAATTCAGCTCATGTTTTAAGGCACTTCAATCCATGGTCATCTGATTCCAACCCAACGTGTCACTGAAGGAAGGTGTATTGGATCAAACCTGCTTAGTTCATGCTATTCAGGAAGGAGAGCATCATTGTCAGAGAGGAAGGATCAAGAATCAGACAAGGTTCCTTGGACCAGATATCTATGACCTTCTAAGGCTCATTCAATCGAGCCAGTCAAGGTGACACCCTTTTCTAGCAGCCACAGGTAAGAAATACTGATAGTTACACTGATAGTATTAATCCTCAGACTACAAAGTTTGATGTTTTCACTTTAGAATTGACATAGTTTGACTCCTTTTTAAAGAAGTTTTCATATACTCCTCAGGGACTCATGAGATAGATCACTGCTTTGGTGTTCTTATAAACCACAAGAACTGCAGCAAACATTAGATACTTATGATCATGCCCCACACCCCTATATTAGATAAGAAATGAGCCTTAAACATATCAAGGAACCTGAAGTACATGTTACCTATATGACTATAACTAAGGCTGAGAGCACTGCTAAAATACTAATATAAAGGCTGCACAACAAAAACTCAGCATAGCCTTTGTGCCTGTAGAATTGCTGCCCCACTCTGTGGACCATTGTTGGGTCCTAGGTTTATGCTGAAGTGAGGGCCAAGAATATTTCTAGCAAGAAATCAATGAAATAAAAGATATTCTTGATTATTCCAAGTTCTAAAAATACTCCTAAATTCACAAGAAAAGGTGAACAAAAGTTTATAGGAAATGTTTTTTTTTTATTTATTCATATTTTAATTAGTCCATTAGCATGTGAGGGTAATGCACTTAAATGGGACCTTGGCAGAAAAAACACATTTTAAACAATAAGAAACCAAGGGAAACATTGAACACAGCTATTATTTTTGGCAGGAGTCTTTTCTTACATCTTTTCTTTTTCTTCTTTTTTTCTCCTCTCTGATAACAAAGGGGAAAAAGTTTAAATGAGAGAAGATTGCACAGAGTTGCGATTAACATATTTAATTTACATAATGTCAGTGCGTTAAAGACTATGTAGGTGCAGTAGTATGAAATATTCTTAGTTAAAAAGCAGCTCAAAATAGGAACCTCTTTTATTTGGCACATTTTGCCAAGTTCATTGTGCGGCTAAGTTAAAAAGATCACCATTTTCTTAGGAAAGGCAGCACAAGATATACATAGAGGTATGTAATTATTTAGCAAGAGGAAGAGTGTGGCTCTTAGTTGAAACCCCACTGATGTAACTCAGATATTACTGATGATATAATTTGACCCTCTTGCTCATGACAATGGTGAAGTCTACAGAGACACAAAACAGAAGAGTTTGACCTTTAATGATACAAAATCACACCTGATTTCAGCAAAACAATCTAAATCGATGCAGGAGCCCTATAGTATTTAGATGCCAATGGCATACCCATCTCTGACAGGACTAAACAAAAAACAGTCATACACAGGAAGGATCATTTTGTATTTGTATATACAGAATAGTCAGGATAGATATAGAGCTATTCTTGCTTAATTCAATGAGAAGAAAGTTTTGTACTCCTAATGTTTGGACAGAATTTCCTATCTGCTTCTCTACTATGGATAACCATTAATAACAATGTATAATGTATTAATTATTGAAACTGTCCTATTAATCAGTTTTGAAATTGTTTCATTGCTATTTGTTTCTCAAAATAAAATTTAAAAAAAGTAAAGTAAAATAAAATAACACAAAACATGCCTGTTGGAAAAACATGAAGGAGTGTATGTTCTTTAAGTAGAATCATCAAAATCTCCCTCTATGAATGGCACAGCAAACTGCACAGTAGCTCTCCCTCTTTGATCTCACTAATATGCCCTAATAGCTTCACTTAGAAAGAGCTTTTGCAGAAAGACCACCAAGCATTCTCTCTCACCCAGCATGCTCAGCTTAATGCCTGCAAAGGAACAGTATTGCAGTGGCCTGAGTTGGTTACTTAAAAATGAACTACTCTGTTCTTAAATAGGACTCTATGGCTTAATTTGTAACCACAATGGTCTCTTTTGGGATGAATGGAGGAAAAAAAAATGAACACTGGAGACTCAGAGTTGAAATCAATGTGGAGTAATACTTATAACATGGGATCCAGAACAGGGCTTAAAGAGTGTCAGAGTCCAGGAAATGGTTTTTCTCTTGCAGCTGATTTCCTTTTAGCTGCTTGCTGCTCCACCATAATTTTTCTGGATCTCTTTTATGGATTTACATTATTTATCCCAGGGAAATTGAAGTGATAATCACATAGGTGAGCTTGGGGGAGATAAGTTCAGCTCCATGTCATACTTCTACCTCATGGTGTTTCGAACTTCATGTCCAGAGTGGTTTATTGATCATCTTCGCAGGAAGATCAAAGAGTAGGCATACTGCCATGACCAGGGGCTGCTTTAGACTTGGCCAAGGAGTATCAGGTTCTTGACTAGTAGAGATGGCATCACACTACCAGAACTGTCCTAGCTTTGAGTGGCTATCAAATGAGGTATTCTGATTGACTTATGTATTTGTTCTGGTTATCTCCAATGCAAGTTGGAATGCAGGTACTCCAGAGAATGTATTATCTGGATAATAAGGATGATGCCTACTCAATAGTTTTATGCTAAAATTCAGATGAAATGAAAATATATTACTGTCTAGAAAAATATATTGCTGTTTAGAAAAAGTTCTAGTACATGAAATACACTTTCTAGAAAGAAATGTCCAGTTCAGTTATTTATACAGATGATGCTAAGTGTGATTTAATGCTTCTCCTAAGAGGGTGCAATTTGATGTCTCCAGCAGAACAAACATGGTATTTACCAACCTTGCTTATCCTCTCAGTTCCCCTACCTCAGGCTTTCTCCCAAGCCCTTTGAGGGACTTATCTTCTCCTGTGTCTGCTGTCTGGAATGGTCCCATATATGGTAATTTTACTGACTCATTTTTTAAGGCAAACTTACAAAACGTTCCCTTTGTGAAATTTTATGAATTGTTCTTTCCTCTGTGTTCTCACAGGGAACAAAAATATGTAATTCAAGTCTTTACAATGAATGCATCACAGTACAACACCATTAATTATGCATGTGTTTCTCTTTCTTCCTGACAAAGTTATGAGTTCTAGAGAGTAAGAACCATGAATTTATCTTTTCTATATCTTCAGAGGTGGAAAACTACTTGGTATTAAACAAATGAAGAAGGCGAATTTATTATTGCACCTAAAATTTTTAAATTAAATTGCACTGCAAAAGAATGAAACAATCTCCATTATTTTAAAAAGGAAAACAAAATTTATTTTAAAACAGGGGTGATCAAACCTTTGCTTTGCTTGGTCTACTTACATCTCTTTGCACTGATGAAGTCGTTAATTAGTGTCTTTTCCCTCTAGCTTTATAATTAGTTACTGAGGAGTGTGTATATAATCAAATGATAGTGATTGTTAGGTGGGTGAATCGCTGTATTCTAGCATCAGAACATGTTGCAGGGCATTACCAATAGCTTTGTGAAAACTGGGAACTGTTTTGGGGAGAATTTCAATCAAAAAACAATAATTTCTCCTTCTTTTCAAAGACAGTGTTTTGTAAATATAACTAATTTTATAGAGATAATACACTGATCACTGCAAAATATCTTAAGAATCCTTACCAGTAAAATGGCAGCAAGCATTTTTAAGCAATTATGTGTTCAACACTTTTTAAAACAGTTCAGACATAGTAAACCATTAGATCCTCAGGACAATGCAGACAGATGTTTTTAATTATTCCACTTTGGAGCTGAGAAAACGAGGCTACAGATGTGCAACAGGCCTCAGCCGTTACCAAATCCAATTGCCCAATTTTTGAATTTCAGACTCTTAAATTGAGCTAATCAACATTACCATTGGCAAAGAAAAGTAAGATCATACGATTTCAAAATGGCTCAAGCATCTTACCTTCAGTTTTCAGGCAACCTAAAAGGGCACAGATCTGAAACAATAATTTGAGTTTTCCTCTTTCCACCTCCCACCAGTCTCATAAATAGGGATACTTGAACATTTTTGTCACCAGATCTAATCTGACTGTGGCTTTTGTCTTCCTATTCTCTAAGCATGTCTCCGTTTTCCCTCATGTCACTTTTTTGCCTATCTATTCTCTGTCTGACCCACAGTTTTCAGGAGCAAAATCTAGTGGAATAATGGAGCCAATTTTCTCCTGATAGGCACATGCCCCCCTTCAACCCATACCTTCCTTGAAGCCGGCCACTCTCTAGTGTCAGCAGTATTCAAGCATGCATTGTCTGTACTACTGCACTCGTCATGCTATCCATGCCCCTTGAAATTAAGAACATCATTTCCAGCACAACTTAGTCTTCCCTGTTCTGAATTCCCAAAAACAAAACAAAATGAAAACTGCCCATATGAATCAACTATATTGAGAAGAAAAGGTGGGTGATTTTGTAGTTCAAATCAGGAACGCCTTTGTCATAAAGACAAACTTAAGTCATTTGTAGGAAGATGGATACATCTAGACACAATAATGCTAAGTGAAATAAATCAGGCAGAGGCTATAAGAGTGCAGGGTTTCTCACAAGTGAAGAAAAAATATGACTTTTTATAATTTTAATATAGAGAATGAATTCTTACTTCCTTATTACTACTCAAGTTATGAATAAAGTACAAAATAATAGATAATGGAAATAGGGAAATAGGTCTTTCTCAAAGGGGAAGCAGCATCACGATATAGAGAGAAGAGACAGGGAGGGAAAGGGGATTCAGTGAGGAATTAAGATGCATTTTGCACAGGTACCAAGTCCATACCAAGAAAGTCAGCATTATGTATGGTACACATGCACAAAAAGAGAGAGGAGGATTAAGAGGTAAATGGAGGGGAGGCAGTAAAGGGCATGAGAAAAGGGTTTAAGCTATTTTATGTACATGTGCCAACTTCAGGCATAAACATTGTATCCTACAAACATGAATATAAAAAAAGACATTTGTAATTAAGAGCTGGTAGACATTCATATCATACAATTCTACTACAAATATAACATTATGAAGGTAATTTTCATAATACTATATATTATGTCATTTAAAACTATATATATGTATATATATATGTATATATATATATATATATATGCCAACATATTCACCTAGTGTTTATGTATATGCAGAAAATGTTTTATAGTGCTCACAATGAATTGTCTCTAGACAGCGGATGTAGCAGGTAAAACCTGACAGAAGTACATATGCATGGTGCAGCGGAGATTCCAGATAAAATGTAGTTAGAGAAATCTCATCAGACTCTTGCTCCTTCATCTTCTGGATAAAGAATATCTCCAGTAGGCCTCAGAGAGTTTAATTAAATTTCCCCAAGATCAAGGAGCAAGGATACTAATGTGAGTTTTGTTCCAAAGTCTGATATTTCAACCACAGCAGTATACTTACTAAATATGATGAAGAATCTAATAAAAATTGTGCATGTCTACATTTTCCAGCATGCATAATGAATACTTTGCACAGCCTCAGTTTTCTAAGTGAAAATTTGTGTTATCTTCAACTAATAGTATATCTTGCCTATTTTCTATAGTTCTTTGAATCTGCCAGAATAAGGGAGTTCTCATTTCTCAGTGTAATCTTGAGGATTGAATACTAATATCACCTGGCAACTGTATTCCAAGATATGAGGACTGAACGCTAAGAGAAACTTAAGATGAAAACAATACACTCCTGGCAACAGTAGTAAAGATAGCATACTGTGTTTGATTTTGTAAAATTGGATAGCTTTAAATGGAGTCATCTCTTATTTCTAGCTGTCAGTTAAATTATCTGTAATATACAACGTTATGTGAAAGGATGGAAGGGTAAAAATTAGAGGAGGGAATTTTAACAGCTTTAGTATGCTGTTGGTTCACACATAATAATTGTATATCTTTATAGATTACAACATAATATTTTAGTACAAAAATATTTGTTCATTATCTACAACTGGGTAATTCATACGCATATCACTGAAAGTATTAATCATTTCCTTGTGGTGAATATATTTAAAATAGTCTAAGTACTTTGAAGTATACAGTACATTATGGCTTACTAAACCTATTTCTTCTCTGTAACTGTAAATTTATACCTGTTGATCAACATCTCCCTTGTGCAATCTTACATTATACTTATAGATGTCTAATTCTCCTTAAAATTTTACTTTGTTGTGATATAGTTATTTCTAGTAACTGCCCCTAAAGTGAACATTTTAAAATGATTCAAATAATACCTGGCATGATTTGTTATATACAACTTCTTGGAGGAATTAGTCTACATTTTCCTCTTTGTGCAAATACATGCCACACTGTGGTATATATTGTAATGTTTTTTATGAAATGATAATTAGGCAATTTCTGTTTTATTATCTTTTTATCCTCATCCATCAGTCTGGCAGAAAATTTGTAGTATCATTTCTGAGAAGAAAATTCTTGCTTAGAAAAAGAGTACCACGTTGGAGTTAAGGCTGTAGGCTCTCAGGGTTCTGGAAAGACAATCACAAGGGTTTGCAATGACTACATTTGGGGGGGACCAACTGGGAAGAAACCTGAAGACAACTTAAAGGAGAATTCAATCTGGTGACATCCAGTGACAGAGGGATTTAGAACAAGAAACAGAGCTGCTTCACAGAGCTGGCAATGCTGAGAGTCCAGATAGAACAACCCATCCTTCAAAAAGTCCAAATCCTCTACAAGAGGAACCTGAGCACAGTAGTTGCCAAGCTGTCAAAAGGTGCCCAGCTTAGCTGCCAGTACCTAGCGGGTGCCTGTGCCAGCTGTTCTCCCACTAAAACACAGGAACAGTGAGCAAGATATTCACAAGACATTGTGCAAATCAAGACACTAAAAACTTGCGGACACCCACGCCCTAGGAACAAAAAGGTCATGGTTCTGTTTGGTGACCTGGAACCAAGTGCTAAGGGATCTATGAGGTTTCTGTCTGTCCATTGGACAGTGGAACACAGCTGTATGGTTAACTTCCTGAGAGTGCTAGGGTTCAGGAGTACAATGCCCTTAGTGTGTCTCTTCACTTTTTAAACTTTATTTTGTCTTTATTCTTCTTGCTTGATTTTTTAAAGACTTTTACTTCTGTTTCAGGCCCTCAGATATGTGTATATATATAGTCACAGCTATGTGTTCAAATTTGTCGTGTAGCTTCCAGAATATTCCATACAGTTAAGGCATAGATACCCACATTAAAGTTTGTTTGCTAATATAATATAAACTGGCTGGGATGTTAGTTCAACATTTGGGTCCAAATTCCCAATTCTCCCATCTCCCATCTACATGTCATCCTTTCCTTGCTGTCATTATTTTGTCCCTTATCCTTGCTCCTATCTTTCAGGCCTTTCTCTTTATCTATTGTTAGTTTTAACTTTTCTCTTTTTATGTTTACATTATTCTTCTCTTTTATAAATACATCACTAAGATTAATACATTTCATGTTAGGCTCCCCCTCAGCAAGCATTAGTCCATGGAGTCTGTATGCTTATGTTGCTGTGAGGTTATTAATGAGGCTCAGTCTTCCTCTTCTTTATACTCAAGTTCTAGCCCACTTTCTCCTTCCTTGATTCCTTCACACATACTCACATGGCTCTATATCCTTTCTATGTTTTTTCTGGTACATGAAATCTATTGTAAAATTTTAATTTTTCCTTTTTGGAATTACATTTGAGGCATATAATTTATGAGGAAATGTACATGAGGGCTACCTATCATTTACATTTCTACAATATGTTACAATGACCTGTCTAGGCTTCCTCACAAAAGGGCATTGCTGGGGTTTCCTAATGTGTTTCCTGCTAGTTTATAAATTGAATACAATTTGCATAAATACTACCCTATTTTCGACTTCATTTTCTTCTTCCTTTCTCACTATCCCTACATATGTCTTTTAAACCATCACTTCCTCATCCATTCTTTCTTGGCTTAAAATTAAAACCATCAAAAACTACTTTCTCACTCTCATCTGCCTGTTTTTTCTTTTAGTCCCTTTTTACTCAGTTTTTGTATTGCTTTTTGTTTTTCAACTTTTAAAAATATTTTGTCTTATCTCTCAGACCTTCTCTACCATTATTAATGTGCTGTATTTCTGGGTTATTAAAGGGATACAAACCTCCATAAACAAAGCTTAAAGTACATATAACTAGTCAGTACAAATAACTAGTACAAATAACTAGTCAATTATTGGCTAGCTGGATGTTGATATTCCAAGAAATTGATTTGTTCTTGCAATTGAGTTCTAAGAGCCAGCTCTCATTCTTTGAATAAATTTAGCAGATGTCATGCACTGAATCACACCCAGGACCAAGAATATATCACAGTGAAAAATCAGTTTACTGATGAGATCTCTTTTTATTCCAAATAATTATTCCAAACAAACACAAGAATCCTGGGAAAATACGGCAATAAGATGTCTAATAATTGCATAACTCCCAAAAGCTGATCTTATGGGCTCTGAGGGAGAGGAACTTTCAAGCAAAGAATTCAAAAGCCAAGTAAAATATATGCAGCCATCAAAGATGAAATAAGTAAATCCATGAAGTAAATACTAAGATGTTCATTGAACTCAGAAAATATGTAAAGAAGCAGATAACAGATTCAACTTATAAATTGTTCAACAGTTTAAAGAACAACAGCAACAACAACAACAAAAAGAATCTGATTAAATTAAAGGATACAATATCTGATATTAGTGACTTTAGTAATTACACAGGGATTATTAAATGAAACTAAGCAGAAATCTGGAAAAAGAAAGATGCAACTGAAAGCCATAGGATTACAAGTGGTCAGTCGGAAGAGTCAGGATTTGGTGACAAACATGATAGTGAGAAACACTTGAAAAAACTCTAAGAGCAGCAGTATGTCATGATCATTTAATTTAGATCTTCTAAGTGACTCTAACAGAATAAACCGAAGATACATAGATAGCTAATAGATAGATAGATAGATAGATAGATAGATAGATAGATAGATAGATAGAAACTAGGGTATAAAAAATTAATTTACTTAAATTGTTGCAGACAACTTTCAACTCTAGAAATTGAATTGAATACACAGGAAAATTCAAGAATTTATAACCTCAAATAAATATGGCCAGAAAAGAACTTCTCTATATGCAAAAATCTCAGAAATGGAAAATAAAAAATATTAAAAGTCATTAGAGAAAAATGCAAGGGGAGCTTAAATAGATAAGCCTATTAGCATGACTGTACATTTTCAACACAACTCTAATTTAAAAAAAAAAGTTATTTATTTGGGACAAGGTCTTGCTACACAGCTGAGACTCATATAGTGATCCTCCTATCTCAGCCTGTCCAGAACTGGAATTACAGGCAGTAAACACCATGACAGGATGTGGGGCCAGCATGGCATGTAATACTGAGGATTGAATCCAGGTCCTGGTGATTGCCATGCAGGAGGTTAGACCACTAAGGTATCTCTTGAATGCACTAACACAATTCTAATGCCAGAAGAGTCCTTTAGTAAAATTTTCCAAACAAAGAAAAAATAAATTTACAATAAAGTTAAATAAGTTGTTATCCTGGATAGCTGGATAAACATATCCTGCAAAATTATGCAACAAAATTAATCAAGAGGGGCAGTAGAATCTAAAGAATTTCATGTTTACCAAACAAGCCTTGAAGAAAATATAAGGAAGTCTAAGTATCAGGAAAGAGTCCAAAAGAAAGGATATATCAAACTGGTAAAGTAATTAAATCAAAAAGAAAATAGAAAGGAATAAGCACCAAAAAAAAAAATGACAGAAATTAGCAAATAACTTTTAATAACACCACTGAATTTAAATTATTAATTTCCCTAAATCAAGAAGCAAAAATTGGCAGACTGGATATAAAGGACAACTATATCTTGCCTGTAAGAAAGATACCGTATCCATAAAAGCACATATTTTTTTAAAGTAGTGGAATGAAAGTAAAAGGTTGAAATACTATATGTCATGGTAAATGGATCAATTCAATGGAAAAAGATACCAACTGGAAACATGTGTAGTAAATTTTTCCATATTCAATTTGTTTGTTTTTATTAATTTTACTGAGAAACCAATAGCAATGAGACAGTTTCAAAACTGATTAGTAGGACAGTTTCAAAAATTAATACATTATATATTATTGTCTTCATAGTGGTTATTCATAGTACAAGATGCAGGCATGATATCCTGTCCAAACACTAATAGTACAATTCTTTCTTCTCATTGAATTAAGAGAAAGTAGCTGTACATCCATCCTAACCATTTTGCATATAAAGATACAAAATGGTCCTGCATTTGTATCCCCTATTTTTGTTTAGTTTTGTCAGAGATGGGTATTCCATTGCCATTTAAATATTGTAGGTGTATGAATTCAGGAAAATAATCCAATTTGGTCCAGTAGTCCATAAGAGTAGTGGGTTATCCGTAGGACTGGCAATGTCAAAAGTTGTTGACTTGAGCCATTTACAGCTCAGCATATCAATATGGCTTTACTTTTCATATTTTGTTGTTATACTTTTCTGCTGGATGGATAAGACCAAAATATAGCAAGACTTATATATCAAGCAATATAATTTTTGTATCTGACAAGGTCAGTCAAATCCCCTCAGGATTTACCCTGTAACCCTGTACCACAGTTTGTAGATCCTTTGTCATTGTCAGACATGTGGATGAGCCATGGCCATTGCTTGACCAGTTTGCTCTCTGTGAAAGACAGAGAGAATATTTTTTCTCCATGTGACACTACTTAGGCACACTCTACATCATTGATCACTTTCCTCTATGACCCCATAATCTCTTTGATCAGAAAATTTGGAACAACATATTGGTCTTTGCCTTTCAAGGTCAGTGAGGACTCAGCATATAAGAAAACCTGTAGTGTAACATCCATATTCAATTTGGTAAAACAGGAATTACCAGACATGAAGGGGCAGGAAAACTATTGCAGTGGAGAATTTCCATACTGTACTCTTACAAATAGAAAGGTCAAACATAGAAAAAGTTCAATGAAGAACTATCATAATTGTCCCATACTACTAAACAAATGTAATTAAAATACCTACATTGCTGTATTCAGTAACAGCAGCATGAACATTCTTTTCAGAAAGTGTGGAATTCTTTTGAAGTATGTCTTAGGTATCTGTTCATGTTTAAATAAATACTAAAAATGAAATGACTCCTATATCATATTAGATGACAGTGAAATGATATTAGAAATCATCAGATAAAGAAACCATAGAAACTCACAAATATACGAGAATTAAATAAAATTTTCTTCAGTAATCAATGTGTCACACCAGAAATCAGGAAAGTGATTTAAAATTTATGTGACTGTAACAGCCCAAAATTTCAAAATGTGTGAAATTCAATCAAAGAACTTTAAAGAGAAAAGTCTGTAGCAATGGATCCCTACATTGGTAAAACAGTGACCCTAGATAAGTAACTGAATGCTGAATCAAAAGGTCTACAAAAGTGATACCAACTGGTATGTTGTGACAGGAGGTATGTATTTAGCATGCCACGTCTGCACCATGTACAACAAATGACCACTAAGAAAACAATATGCAATGTATCAGTGGAATAAGTGCTTTTCTGGCAAGCACAAGGGCCTGAGTTCAATCCCTGGTTCTGTTAAAAGAAGTATATATAGAACAAAAAATAGTAAAACACAAAATGAACTCATATACAAAATTATTAATGAACTCAAATATGAAACTCCTCGATACAATACTTCAAAAGATGAAAAAAATCCTTAAAAGTACATATTCTATAATCAAGTCAATTTTTGCCCACAAATGCAATGATGACACAGCACATATAAATCAATAAATGTAAGCAACACATAATTGAGAAAAGGATAAAAATAAGTTGGTCATCTCAATAGATGATAGCGTGGGTCCCCTTGTCATGCAAAGAACCACAAGGTTTATGGTGAAGACAAAGAAAATAAGGAATGGAACGTTAAGGAAAGTAGTCTTAAATAATAATTACAACCAGCTGTAGAAATGAGATTTTTTTGTAGAAATTATTTTCATTTTGCCTTGGATACTTTTCTGTGTATGTTATTATACACTACACAAATGTCTTTGAGCTTGTTTCTCTTTTAATTGTCTTATGTAATAGAAGATGTACTGACTTTATATCAGCATTTAGATATTGCTATACTATACCTCAGTATTAAATTACTAAGAAGAGTAAACTCTACTCAGTGGCTGTACCCCTTCTTGAGCAGTGCATGGAATAATTGCATGTGTTTGGGAGAAAGATGACCTCCTTCATGCTTTGATATGAGGATTAAATATGAGTTTAGAAAGTGTGTGCTGAAGGACCTGCTCCGTGGACTAAGCAACTGCTTAGGTTTGATCCCAGACATCACATGCCACGTGACCCCAGCCCTGGGCTTGCTGAGTCCAGGCATGGTGGCACATGCCTGTAATTCCAGCTCGAGGGAGGCTAAAAACAGAAGGATCACTGAGATCCTGTACTATAAAAAATTTTTTAAAAAAACGATGAAAAATTGGAGTTCTTTTACATTTGGCACAGATAAAAATTTTATACAAAATTTTCTGTCCATGTTAGCTATTTGCAGGATCTGCAGAATAGGCTTCTGATGATTAATTGTATGTGTTAACTTGATTGGAAAAAAGGGCTTAAAGGCTATTAATGATTTTTCTGTTTGTGTCCATGAAGACAATTTGTAAAGATGAGTCAGATACGTCATCCGCCCAATACCTGATGGAAACAAGGAAAATGAGCATAGAGAAACTTACTGTCCTTCTTTGAATTGATATCTTCTGTCCTTCTATGCTGGTACTCAGATTGAGGCATGCACGCCTTCCCCTCCAACTTCGGGAATCAAGTTGGGCTGAATGACACCATCTCCCTTCCTGGTTCTTCTATCATCACAGTTTCTATAACCAGTGAATCTGTCCATCTATCCATCTACCTCCCCTGTCTTTTTTTCTGAATTTCTGGAGAACTCTGACTAATGCAACTTGGAATCTCCAGCACTATTTCTGAGTGATAGTTTCACTTTAGAGGGTATAATCACAAAATGATATAAGTTTAAATTTTAAGAATTAACAACCTAAGATAAATTGGCACCAAGCTCCATAAAAATATTTTTCTTCACATTACTTCTTTCTTGCCACCTTCTTTGTTATTTTAAAGACAAAGAGAAATAGAAATCCAGAACAAGATAATATGAGAGTAACAACAACAAGTACATTCAAATTTTTGTCTTCATAGTACTTACTCTGAGTATAAGACATAGGCATGTAATATTGTCCAAACTCTGTTAGCAAAAAAAATCTTTCTTTTCAATGAGCTAAAAAAAATTAGCACTATAACCATCTTAACTATCTTGTATATATTTCCTTTTCCCTTACTTCTTTTCCCCTTTCCATTATCTATCACCATGAAGTAAACTAAAAGCAAAATGGAAAAAATATAAATATTAAAACACCAAATTTACTAGAAGGGAAATTAGAATTCTTGAAGATATAGTTATATGCAGAGACTTCATGTACAAAATCCAGACCACATCATAAATACTAAAAAGAATCAAGAAATTGGATCTCACCTTATAAAAAGGTTTTGCACAATGAAGAAATCATCAAAAGAGTGAAAAAACAACCTATAGATTAGGGAAAAAAAGTAGCCAGAGCTCCCTCCAATGAAGGATTTATATCTAAAACATATAAAGAATTGAAAAGCAATCCTCAGGCTCCTCATATTAAAAATCAAACCCAAAGATGAGCTTCTTATATAAATATTCACTTTTCAGATGAAGAAATACAAATGACAAGTTTATCAAAAAATGTTGAACATCACTGGTGATCTGAGAGAAGCAAATTAAAGTAATACTGAGATTCCATCTCACTTCAGGAAGAATAACCATCAGCAAGAAACCTACCAATAAGAAAGAATGTGGGGCAAAAGGAACCCTTCTCCACTGTTGGTAGGCGTGTAGATGGGTGCAAACACTGCAGAAATAAGTATGAAGGGCCAGTCAGATAGCTCAGCAGATTAAAGTGCCTGCTTAGGCAAACACAAGGACAGGGATTCCATCCCAGTTGTGCTGGTCCTGTCCCCAGGCTATGCTGAGACTGCAGTTGAGACTAGGAATGGTGGCGTGTGCCTGTAATCTCAGTGCTTGAGAGGCTGCAAATAGGAGGATCACTATGAGTCTGATCTGTGTAGTGTGACCCTATAGGCCTTGAACTAAATACATAGAAAAGAAAGAAAGAATTATGGAAATTCCTCAAAAATCCAAAATTAGAGGTTCCTTTGACCTCACTATTCACCTTCTGGGTATCTTCCCAGAAAATAAAAATGTCACACCACAGTGATATATGTGCATGTTTGCAGCAGCACAATTTGCAATAGCTGAAATGGGAAAACAAGCCAAATGCCCATTAAGTGAGGAATGGATAAAAAATATGTGATTTTTTTTTCACTACTCAGGCATAAAGAATGATAAACTTGAGACTATTATACATAAATAAACCAGAGACCATACTCATAAATTAAATAAATCAGAGCCACATGTGCAAATGCTGTATTCCCTTACCTGTCTGAGAAGTTAAATGAGAAAATAAGATCCATAATGTATGGTACCTACTGTGAAGGAACTGTTCTTGCCACTTTCTGAAGCAATTCTTGAAGTCCACTATTGTGAGGAACTCTTTATTTGTTTGTTTTGTTTCGCAAGTTACTTGGTGACCTGAATCACAAATGAACATTTACCTTCATGGTCATTTTGTGATAAAATAATGTCTTTTTTAAGCTTCATTGGCAGGGGAATGGTCCTTGGCAAGGATATGCACTTTCCTTTTTAAAAAAATTTTGTTTATTTGGTACAGTGTCTCACTATGCAGCTGGGACTCGTAATGTTCCTTCCGGTTTCAGCCTCCCCACCACTGAGATAACAGGTGTGCACCGCCACGACTGGTCTCGTGGCCAGCTCAGTGTACTCAGGGGTGAGGCAGACACAGCATGAGGTGCCAGGGATGGAACCCCTGTCCGTGCGCTTGCCTAAGCAGGTGCTCAGTCATCTGAGCTATCTTGCTGTCCCTGAGGGATGGTATTTTGAGGGGAATTAATGACCATGTGTCTTTCACTGTAATATATTTTATTTATTTAAGTGTATGCTATATTTTTGATCCATTCTTTTATGTTGAAAATGCAGTTTTTTGTTTTTTTTTTTCATTTTGACATTTGACAAGAGATGGCAAAAGATTCAAAATGTTATCATACAGTAAGTAGTATCAAAATCCTTGGCATACAAAGGACTCCCTCTATGTGTTTATAAGTTATCCCTACTGAGAACATGCTCCTATATCTTATATACTTACTTATATATAAAATTTGGTGTGAATACCTAAGCTTTCTTGATTAATGAGATCTATAAAGCACACTTTCACGTCTTGCTGATTGCCACTTGATAATGTCTGACCGGGCCCGGCACTAGTGCAATGATGTAGCCTGGTAACTCTTTTAAGTTCTAAGAGTACAATTCTGAATTACAGGAAACAGGAATCAGTAAAATGTTTTTGCATTTTTACTTCTCCACTAATGAATAGCTGATTGTGACAGTTCTTTATCTCAGCTTTCTCATCTACAAAATTTCCATGTTATTACTTAAAACCGAATGAGAAAAATCAGTCTCTGTTGCCCTGGTTAAGTAAATTACAACAGACTTAATATATGTTAGTCATTTTTTGTATACTAATTCATATTGATCTGAAACAGAGACAAAAAGTAAATTTGGAAATTAGTCACATGAGAGAACAAAACTGAATAAGTACGTCTACTTTTTTAAATTTTTCTACACATTTCAAATTTTAAATGTAGTAGTTTTTCATTTCTCATAGAAACCTGAATGTTATGATCTTAGCAGTAATTTTTAAGCAAATTACGATAAATTACAAATTACTGAAGATTGTAAACTGTATTTTGCACACTTTTCAGATATCATCAGGCATGTTGTATTAGCAATGCACACGAGTCAGATGTGCAACCTGCCTGTCTGCACACTTAAGACAGGAGGGGTCCAGCTGAGGGCCTAGAGCTATTGGCGATGTCTGCTGCAGGGCTCTATCAGGAGGGCAAAGTACCCAAATAGCTACAGTGAGAGGCCAATATTGTCTAGCAACTCCTCTAAAGCCGTACTCAAATGGAAGCTACTATTACTATAATTGCCATCCTGCTTTAAAATACAAAGCAACGTCAATGAGAACAGGGAGGCATGTTTAATAGCTCATGAACAGAGAAAGGGAACTTTGAATAAATATTTAATTTGGGAAAGGACTTAAGGTAGCATTCTTATAATGATTGGTTAACACAAGTAATTTTTTTTACTTGGGAAAAAATGGACTTTCAAAAAGAATTTTATGATTCCTAGTGACCACACTTTAAAAAAAAATCTTAATGCTAAGCTTTCAAATTAACTCACTGTTTTCTTTGGAAATTGGATTTGTCAGGAGAAAAATAATGTAGACCATTCTACAAAGAAAAGAAAAATAGAAAACTAAAATTTGTTTTGGTTTAGTTGGTTCAATATATATCCATTGAAAATACACCTGTGAAAATTTAAAGCTATGACTAGAAAAATCATGGAGAAGCTTCTCAGTTTCTGAAGTAAAAATGCTGTCATTCTCAGTTCTCTGCTATAAATAATCTGAAACTGATCCAAATCAGGCTGTCTTTTTAAAGTGACATAAAAAGTGAAATAAATATTTGCTGTTTTTGTTTTTCTTTAAGAATAAAAAAGATAGCACATGTATAAAATATTTTCTTTCCATAGAATAGATTTTATTTAAAATTGTTAAGGCTCTGCTCCTAGCAAGACCATCTCACAGGCACTTTTTACCCAGAAGACAACTGAAATTTAGTAGATCCACAGTTTCTACCATCTGTCTTTCTAGGATCTCAGAGGTTCACAAAATCAAATATAGTTTTAGGAATTACAGATTTTGTATATAAGAGAAATTCATTTCTCATCAAGAGGCAAGCAAAAGAATCACAGTTTTATTCCTTTATCATAATTCCATCCATACACTGCTTTCTTTGTGGTGCTTTAAAGCTTTTGAACCTGAAAAGAATATAAATATATGCCAATATTTCAACAACTGACATCTCTATATATTTATAAATATATAGAATGAAACCTTGGTTTACAAACTTACTTTGTTTGTAGCTTTGGGGAAGATGGTGGTATTTGTGTGAGGACAATGGCTGTGATCGCTTGTCCCCTGGAGTTTGCAAACAGTAGCAAGATATTGTTGTTCACCTTTGTTTGCAATAGAAATATTGTGCAAGCAGAAATATTCATGAGCCGAGGTATGACTATTCATCTGGATTCATAATAGAAGTAGATATTCCTGGCTCTTAGATGAGGGAACATAAAAAAATAAATGCTTATGTTAAACTATATTATAGGTGAATAAATAATTAAGTGAATTGTTAAAAAAAAAAAAAAAGTTGCTTCATAGAAGTTAGGGTCTGGACACAGCCTGGGCGCTTCTCATCTAGTCCTCACATCATGTAGGGAGTGATGTCAAAGGAAAGCCAGAAATACAATTAGAAGTTAGCCTGGGATGACAGAAGAGGAGGCTTCCAACAAGGAGCTAACAGCACAGTGTAGATTACAAAGGAAAAGGAAAAGTTAGGAATGAAAGAAGCAAGGCCTAGTAGAACCCAAATCCCAATACAACATGCAGCATGATATTCCACAATGGCCAGCATATCAGAGAACTCCCCTTTGTGGATTGAAGTCCTGAGTTATTATGCAGTTTTGGCTGTGACAGTAGCCTTAATTCACAGGCCAGTGTGACTCAGGCCATACCTGGGAAAGGATAAACTAGTTAAGCCTCCGAGTGCCTTGTCAACCTTGGCTATATAGTCAGGTTGAGGAGAGAGTTGTGTACTTTAGGGAAACACAAACCCCTGCTGAGAAACATAATGAGATGATCTTGTTACATTTGTGAAGAAAATAGAGGGCTTGGCAGGTTGGAATGGTGACATGATAGAATGTCCCAGGATTCCCTGGGTGCAGGATGATGGTAAAGTGATAAACTCCAGAAACAGGCAGACTGGAGAAAAAGGAACACATACAGAGAGACAGGAAACAAATAGATGTATACATACATATTTACATTATATTAATACAAACTATTTATATTTGTATATAAATGTATAATTTTATACTTCTCCTTTCCTATGATTTTATGATATTATGAGGACACCAGTATAATAAAGATTGCTCATTTCAGTTATTCAGGGAATTACTATGTTTTGAAAGGGCATATGAAAACGTTGGAGATGCTAGGAGAATATTGTAGTTAGGAATCACACATATCTTGGTTTACTGTAATTCCTGGATGTTGTTAAAAATCAGATTCTAAATGAATGCCATAACAAATAACTATATTACTTCAGTATATTCATATTTATAATGATAATACACTTATTTTTGATCTAAAGTCCTGCATGCTGAGATTTGTCTGTTTTATTTTTTTATTGACATCAGTCACAATTTTATATAATTTTGATTTGATTCAATAATAAATTCACTTTCTTATCTGCATTGAGGAAAGACAGGACGCATGTCACGTTTTGTTTTCTACTATGCTTTAGGGACCAAGACATGCATAGTCCTCAAGTTGTGATAGTTTCTCAAAATCTCAATTTTGGATTATTTTCTTAAGCCCAGGGTTTTTATTTTATCTTGATGCTCACAGCCCTCCTTCTGACGGTCCTCCAGTGCTGCTTATTTGTTCTTTGCTCCTTCATCTGTGCAAACAGCACAGGGGAGACTTCATTTGGAGCTCTGTTTCCTTGAGCCTATTCTACCCCCTCTTACACCTTCAAGCTAGTGCAAATCTGAAAGATTATGAATCTCTTCAGAAATTTTGCAGAACATCTACAGAGATGATGATTTTGCTGAAGAGCAAATTTTCAAACAGATATTTTCAGTTGCTTATCACTGCACATATAGGAGTTTAGGCTGAGCATTTGTTCTGTAGCCACACTCCAAGTTTGGGCTGGAGGTTTACACCTATGGACTGATGCACATATCAGTGTATAAATTTAATGAGATCAGTCTTAAAAAGCTTGCCTGCTTTCAGTGGCTCCAATTTGTCATAATATTTGACCCAAAGTGCTTTTCTCAGCAGTGTTCAGCTTCCCTGCTCTCTAAAATAATTACCTGTTCTCATCACCAGAGCAGTCTTCTAGCAAGATTCCCTTAGATTAATGATTCCTACTAGATCATATCATCAAGATAAACCTATTGAAGACCACTATGGGGCCAAGAATATAACTTGGTGTTCTAAGAACCTGCCTGGCAAGCACAGGGGTCCAGGTTTGATCCTGGTACTTCATGCTATGCTGGCCCTGTATTGAACCAGCTATGGAAACCATGACACACACCTGTAATCCCAGCGCATGGGAGGCTACGACAGGAGGATCACTGGGAGTCTGAGCTGCATTATGAGACCACTAAAAAAAAAACAAAAAACAAAAAAGCACTGTTGCCAGGAGCTGGAGATATTGAATTAAATACCTTATCTTACAATATAGTCATTCTTTTTGTTATGGGTGCATGTTTACAGTACATAACTAAGTATGTCCTGGGGAGTTGGGACATACACAGCACATCTGATTTCTTTTTCTTTTTATCCAGTAGCCCTCTCATCCTTTCCTGTTTCATCCAATATTTGTTCCTTTTTGACTTTCAAAAGCTCTACAGTATTTTCCCTCAATTAAAAAAATTTCATACCCTTAATCGCCCCTCACTTTCACCTTCTAACACCTCCAGTTCCCATTCTTCTTTGAAAAATCTCTCTTTACTTCATATTATTTATATTTTATTTTTCTCTTATTTATATTTTGGGGTTCTCATATAAGAGAAGTCATGTGGAATTTGAGCATGTCCCTCTAGCTTATTCCACTTACTATTATGGTCTCAAGGTTCATCCATTTACCTACAAATGTCTCAAGTTTATCATTGTTGATAGGAAAGTAGTACTTCACTGTATAAAAAGTACTTCCTTTATCTTTATAGCTGTTGATAAGCAAGTGAGCTATATCCAAGATTTAATTATTATGATTTGTGCTGCTACCAACATGGACAAGCATTCTTTGCAACATTACATCATTTATAAATGCTCTACTTCAGTTGTACTGTATAATACCTTAATAATGACTGAACCATTTATTTTTATATTATCTGAAGCAAAATGCCTGGTTCCTTTTGCTGTCTTTCTGCATCAAAGCTCATGGTAATCTGACACCCAATATTTGCAAAGTGAATAGTCGAACAATAACGGGTCCAATCTTTGAATGCAATAAAGAATCTTTGATTTGGAAAGCTTGTGAAACACGCCCACCCTCAAATCCCCTTTTTCTGCCAATGGGAGACAAATAAGAGCACAAAACCACAAAGAACAGAAAAAGTAGAATGAACACACCCAGAGAGGAGAAGGCTGTCACTCATAGTCCATTTTTGTGCAGCCACTTTCAACATGTTTTGTCAGTGAGGTTTATCAGCCTGAAATTCTTCAGTTGCAAGCTATATTTGGGATATAAATAGATTTATCTTTTTTTGTAGTGTTGATCAAATATATCACAGATTTCGAGAGCACCCATTTTCTGTATTCAGTCATTTCTGCTCTGGATGTGATGAAAGAGTTCCTAAAGATGCCTCATTCTTTTTCTTTCTTTCTCTCTTTCTCTCTTTCTCTCTCTCTCTTTCTTTCTTTCTTTCTTTCTTTCTTTCTTTCTTTCTTTCTTTCTTTCTTTCTTTCTTTCTTTCTTTCTTTCGAGTCAGGAATTGAGCTCAGGCCGGTGCACTTGTCAGGGAAGCACTTATTCTACTGAGCCATCTCCCTGGCTCCCTGAGAAGTTTTCTAAAGAGAACAAAAAATATCAAAAAAAATATGAAAAGAAAAAAATGACATAGAATTTTTACCAAATAAGTGATAGGAACTCAATAATGATTGTTATATTGCATATTATTGACTTTTAAATTAGTTGTTCAGTTTACCAAATATAAACAAAACATGAAAACCTGGTAAAAAAAAAATTAAAAAGAAGAGACAAAAAAATGTAAGCATCAACTGCCCCTTAGACCAGAAGAAATCAGTAACCCAATTACCCAGCTATCCTGTGTATAATAGCTATCATCAAGATATCCACCAA
Source organism: Ctenomys sociabilis (assembly GCA_004027165.1). Taxonomy (NCBI): domain Eukaryota; kingdom Metazoa; phylum Chordata; class Mammalia; order Rodentia; family Ctenomyidae; genus Ctenomys; species Ctenomys sociabilis. The sequence continues at coordinate 80,778 of PVKA01004575.1, forward strand.
CAACAAATGCTGCAGAGGCTATTGGGAAAAAGGCACCATTCTGCTCTATTGGTGGGAGTGTAGATTAGTACATCCACTATGGAAATAAATGTGGACATTCCTAAAACAGCTAGGAATGGAGGTGCCATCAATCAAGCTATTCCCTTCTTAGGTGTTTTTCCAGAAATCATATCACAGCCATGCATGTGCACCCACTTTTATAGCAGCACAATTTGTCATAGCTAAATCTTGGAAACAATTGAAATGCCAATCGAGTAAGGAATCAATAAAAAGAAGTGCTAGTTTTCTACAGTAAAGTATTACTGATATAAAAAAGATAACCTTTAGTTTTTTATAGGTAAATGGATGCAGCTAGATCCTATATTCTAAAATGAAATAAGTCAGTCCCACATATGTAAACATCATATTGTTTCATTAGTGTAAGAACCTGAAAGAATAAATACAACCTGAAAAGTGCAAGAGATTCTGTGAAAGGGAAGGGAAATGTTCAAAGAGAAGGAATAATTGGGATGGGGGAAAGTCGAAAGTAAAGAAAGGAGGAAGGGAAAAGGTCAGGGATATAGCTCAATGGCATAAGCACCTGCTGGGCAAGGTGATGAGTTTGATCTCTAATACCACAAAAAGAAGAGAAGAAAAGAAAAGAATGGAAAGGGCCCTGAAAGAATAAATAAAAAATGAAAGATATAATAGATAGAATAAAACAGAAACTGAATTTAAGGATTAAACAACAAAGATGAGAAAAAGGAGAAAAAATAAGGAAAAAGGAAGGAGGGGAAAACATGCAAGGATGTGTCCACATAGGATGGCTGAGGTGATTGTACTCATAATTTCTATCAGTTTTTTGAAAGTACCACTTAATGTCTAGAATTTTCACCTTGACTAACTCTGTATGCTAATATCTGTGATATGAGCAACTACATAGAAGCAGTAAGGTGTAATGCAAAACCTCTGGTTGAATACCTCTTGGCTTAGTCTTCTAAATGTGTACCATTCTTATATTTTATCAATTACTATGCCCTCTTTCAAATAAAATAAAAAAGAGAAGGAAAAAATTAATATTTCTTTAAAGTAAGGACCAATATTCAATTATTTCCCCAATTTTACATAACTATGTCTGTTAATCTGAACATATTTGGCAATAAAAATAGTTAATGTAGCAATGTTTGTTGATTATCTATTCCTGTTTTGAAAATCTGTGACATATGTATTGCTGTACAGTTACCCTATTTCTGTCTTTTTTCTAATGTTTTTGCTTCTGTTTTTACTCTTTGAAATAACATAAAATAAAATTAAGAAGAAAGAAAGAAAATGGAGGGAAACTCTTGATAAGTTTTTTTTTTCTTTGTGTGTGTGTGTATCTGTGTGTGTATCTGTGTGTGTATGTGTGTGTATGTGTGTGTGTGTGTGTGTGTGTGTTTGTGTGTGGAACCAGGATTGAACTCAAGTTCTTGTACTTGCCAAGGAAGTGCTTATTCCACTAAGCCATCTCCCCAGCCCTTGATGAGTTTCTCTTGACTCCCTTTGTCTGGATAAGTGACAGAAGTTTTATTCATTCAATGAATAGGAAGAAGATAGAGTCACTGTTTTCACACAGTGCAGTTAATATTTTGAGTGACACAGGAAGGAGTCCTAAAGTTCTAGTGCTGTTGATGTTACAGTAGCTTTTGGAGTTCTCTCAACTTTATTTTTTCTCCAGTGGCTCACTGCAGTTGGTTATGGTTTGTTTCTAGTTGACCCCCAAAAGCCTCATGCCATCGTGGGGTGGCTTCTGACCTTGGTGATTGATTCTAAATAGAATGCTGGGATCACAGATGTGAGTGCTACACCCTGGCTCTGGGCTGGACAACTTGCCTTACAATATAAGGAGAGGAGAGAGGCTGGCTAGTTGCCTGAGGTGCTGCCACAGTCTTGCTCTTTGCTGTTGCCATGAACAGCTGCTCTGTGCCCTATGCTGCCCTGCCTTGGAGCCAGCCAAGTATAAACGGAAACTTCCGCTAACTGTGAGCTAAACAAACCCTTCCTTCCTTCCTTCATTTTGAATGTCGGGTGTTTGCCCCAGCAATGACAGAACAGCAACAGAGACATAGTCCGTAAGTACTTTTATAGCTCTAATTGCAACAATTCTAGATAAACTTTTGCTGCTTGTAATCTGAAAACTTTCAAAACACTTGCCCTACATGAATTGAGAATTGCTACTAAAGGAAAATCGGAAACTTCTGTGGATATTATTTAACACAATTAAGTCATAGAGCTTAGTTAATATTTACATTATGTGGTAGATTCACAATCCCCAAGTCTATTTTCGTACTCAAAATAACTAGTGTGTACCTGAATGTCATGATTATGCATACTGAAATAGCAAGGAAGTTCACAAATGTGGAAATTAAAGTGACCTACAATGTCATTAAGTTCATTTCATTTCCTGTTCTCATTGCTATCATTGTCCCAATTATAGGTTCAATTTGTGTTGTGTTCTCTTACAAACTTAATTAATGTGTATAAATTTTAATGTTTCAGGCTAACAAAGAATTAGAGTTCATGTTGTAGTACATTGACCTTTTCAATATTATATATATATATATATATATATATATATATATATATATATATATGGATTGGTGGAATTTATTTTTGAGAAAATGTTTTTGTGTGCCCAGCCAAACCCTCTGGGGAATTTCTTTCCCTCTTTAATTGGGAAAGAGAAGAGTAGAAATCAACCAGTACCCAGACACGAGTCTTGAAAAGATCATAATATCTTGTGCTTGCCCATATCTATGTATATAATCATATAAAAATGTTCACTCCTATTAATATCATATAAATGTATATCTTGTACCTTATTTTTTTGAGGACAAAACTTTATTGGATAGAAAGCTTCTGTCTGAGAGGGACAGAAGGGGGACCCAAGAAGGTTGCCCGTATCTTATACCTTAAATACAGTAATATTATTGAAGATTATAATACATTTACAATATCAAATTCTACATAGTGAATTTGGAGAAAATAGTCCTATTTTCATTTCTTTCTACATACATGGTGTAGTGGTTGATCTATTGTCTCAACTTGAAAAGTTAAAAGCTTAATTAAGTTGACTCAGCAATCCCACACCCTAGCAAGGCAAGGCCCCTCCCTTGGGCCTGGAAGCTCCACCTTGGAATGATTCAGTACTTAAAAGATATAAAAAAAATGATTGAGGAAGGATGGAATGTTCTACCTCCTCAGAGGAGTTCCAGTCTTCACAGTCGGCATGGGAAGAGGAAGCGTTTTGCTAAGATTCACAGCTGTGGCTCCTCCCTTTTGCTTTTTGCTGCTTCCGCTGTGTGAACTGCTGCCCTCTGCCATGCACCAGTCTACCTTGGAGCCAACAGAGTATGGACTGAAACCTCCACTATTTGTGATGTAAACAAACCTTTACTTCCTTAACCCTGGGTGTCAGATATTTTGTCCCAGCAATGAGAAAAATATAACTAAGACACATACTGAAGCTAGGTCTCATTGACTGTAGCTAATTATCATGCCCCAGTGTACAGTTCTCAGAGCTTTCCTGTTTGTAATTAAATAAACATGGCAACACCCACTGAATTTGCTATGATGAGTGTCATGCATAACAATAGCAAGTAATATGAAAACACTATCCGTGATTTAGTGACGTTACACTTTTTTTGTTTTTTTGGCTCACTACACATTTCAGACACAGAGTGATCCTCTGGTTTTTCAGCCTCCCCAGTGGCTTGGATTACAGGCATGTACCACCATGCCCAGACTCCATTGCCAGCTCAGTAGGCCCCAGGGGCTAGGCCAGTGTGACGCATGGTACTGGGGATCAAACCCCAGTTCTGCATTTGCCTAAGCAGTTGCTTAGTCTGCTGAACTATTTCACTGGCCCATACATTTCCCTATTTTTGAAACTATTCTTTGCTCTTCACAACTCCAGTTTCATCAGTATTTTCAGTATGTAGGTGAAGAAACTGAGGCACAGAGAGATTTGCCCAGTGTCCAAGGCCATGTAACCCATGTGCTGAGAGCCCCAAATAGATTTATTGTGGTTGAGTTTGAAAATGCTGAGGCTGAGGACATGGCTCGGTGTTCTAAATGCCTGACTGGCAAGCATAAGGGCATGGGTTGGATTCCCAGTACCACATGCTGCGCAGGTCCCAGGCCCCAGGAACACTTGGGCCAGCCAGTGAAACCAGGTGCGGTGCCTGGGACAGGAGGATCACTATGAGTCTGAATTTTGTAGAGAGACCCTGTAGCAAATAAATAAATAACATATTAAAAATGATGAAAAATCCCCAAAATAATGTATTATGCTTAAGGTTTAGATTTTTGGGAAAGGATTGAATCATGAAAGCTCTGATTCCATCAGTAGATTCAGGAACTGAAGAAACCCATATTTGATGCATTTGGTAAGAAGATATATTTTCATCATAGGCTTAAAATGGTCAAAACAACCTTGATAAGAACAAGGAAGAATATTTTTATGTGTTGAGTATAATGTGATTAAAGTTACAACATAAGCCGTGATTCATTTTCTGAAAAGTATATTTCAAGTCCTAATTTTATCATATAAATACATGATTGTTATTCTGTAACTTAGACCTACTGTGTCTTTTTTAACATTTTACCAATGAGTGGAACAATCTAATGTAGAGACATAAAATAAAATTTAGTTTCTAACATTTTTTTATTTCTATCAATAGAAATTGTAAGTGGGAAAATCAAGAATATTTCTCAGGGACCAGGAAGATAGCTCAGTAGAGTAAGTACTTCCCTGACAAGCTCAAGGGCCTGAGTTCAATCCCCGATTCTGAAAAGAAAAAAAAATCAGATTAATCTTGTAATAACTAAATTCAGAATGAAGAATTAATTTATTGCTGTTTTATTGTTAGTACATTACTTACCAAATCATATTTACTTATTCATTTTATTTTTAAGTATTTGGTTCAGGGTCTCACTGTGCAGTTCGGACTCCTGGTGCTCCTCTTAGTTTCAGCCTCCCCAGCACGGGCACTGCAGGCGTGCATCACCATGCCTGAACTCAGCACACTCCGTGGCATGTGGTACTGGGGATCCATCCCTGCGCTTACCTAAGCAGGTTTATTCTGCTGAGCTATCTCGCTGGCCACATATTTAATATTTTGATATGATGTTAAAACAAATTATAGTAATACAGCAGCACAAAATATCCTGAGGAAAATTTCTTAATATGACTAAACATTTGTAGCTTTCTAACTATATAAAAATTATACACTCACTTGTAAACTCTTATTCTTGATCATGTACTTTACAAAGAAGTGTGGTGGCTGCTGAATCGGAATGTTTACGTAAATTAAATTATTTTGTCCTTCAGTCCACATTTAATTAGGAATGTCATGATGCTTTATCAGTAAAAATCATCCAGTTCAAAATTTTACTTTGTAAGTTATCATTCAGTAGTACATGATTGTAGGTTGTCTAATTAAAACTTTAAACTAAAATGAACTTTCCCCACCTTACCTAATACAAGCATATTCTACAGTCACCTAAAACAGATTCCCAAATTTTAATATAGACTTTAAAGACTATAATTTCCTGCATCTTCTTTGTGGATTCTGAGGACTTAATTGCTATGTTATGGCTGTACTTATCAAAAAAGGCATTGAAAAGTGTTAATTACTTTGTTCTTTAGTTACTTACAAATATGTGCAAAATTTAACTTTCTCCCCAGAAGCAAATAAATTCAGCATTTATTATGTTATGTAAAAGTTGCAGAATGATTTAAAATAATTAAGTGAGAAGCATTTACTGCAAGTTTCAAGTGTTTATACAATTCATAAATTGAATCTCGGAAAATTACATAAAATATAGCGTATTAATGAGCAAATCACTAATGGGGAATGAAATGAGTATGTTTGTGTTCATTTGAACAAATGTGTGCATACTCTGGCATATATACACATATGTGCTTACTATTTAACTAAAAGTTTGGGAAAATAAGTGAAAAATAAAAAAAGTATAGAAGGCGTATGTTTTTAAAATTATCTGTTTCATCCATTTCCCTGGAACCTGGATCTCAGGACTTTATCTTGTTCTTTGGTTCAGTAAAAAACACAGAATAAAAAAAAAATTTAAAAAGTTTTCCAGAATTTTTCTAAAGAGACTTTCAATGATTGGAAGCTATGTATAATCTGTGTCTATACATAGATAAATCAATGTCCCATGTTGAATATATTTAATATATTTCAAATATTCTAGTAAAAAAGGGGAAGAAAAAGTAAGAATTCAACTAAAATTGTGGGCATCTTTTATATACCTGCATTATTTATGTGCTAAGTCATAATGATGAATACATAGGCCAAAAGTTGCATTTATGGGGATTGTTTGAAGGGGAAGGAGGTAGGCTACCCAAGGTTAAACAACAATAAGGATGAGAAATTTGAGCACAGAAAGGGTATATACTGTGCTCCAGACACAAATATTTGCGAGACCTTCACCACATAATAGCTTTGAAATTGTAGATTCATTATTTCATTCCAATATTATAATAACAATGTAAGCCAACACATAAATATTATTTAGACATTCTTACTTCAGTAGCTGTTGTGTTGATGGCATAATGACTGTAGCATTAAAGGCAATGCTGCGGCAGTTGTCTTGAAAGGAAAAATAATCAACCCTTTATATATGTGAGGCCAACCGCAGGTACTTCTGACTCCACAATTCCAAACTTCCCTTTTGTTTCTATTAAGTAATTTTAAAGTTGACTTTCTGCAGAAAAATATAAAAGCAAAGTATAAAAAGTAAAGCTTACAGCGCTCAGGAGGCTGAAGCAGGATCTCTGAGTCTGAGTTCAGAAAGAAAACATGGTGAATTGAAACTCAACCTCGTATATGCAGCAGGATGCTGTCTCAAAAACAAAATTAAAAGATTTGTACTCTGGTCATTTACAAAAAAAAAAAAGTAAAGCTGTATTAATATGCTGAGCTGCAAAGGGCTCAAGTCAACTTCTGACATTGCCAGTCCTATGGGCAACCCACTATGTGTATGGACTGCTGGACTATATTGGAATATTTTGCTGAATTCACACACCTACAATATTTAAATGACAATTGACTTTTTTTTTACTGTCTGAAAAATGCTTTCAGTCTACTCAGGAAAGAAAGGAGGGAAGAGACAACTCTCAAGTCTAAATCTATGCTGTGCAGTTCAGTGTATCTATTTTTTCTTATACTTTTTTTCTCCCTTTCTCATTTTTTCCTTATTGACGTATAGCCAGACATTCACACATCAAGTTTCAGTGGCATAGATTGTAATTATTCTATCCTGTCATATATCACATTTATCCTCCATGAAATGAGTGAAAATCGTAAATGTGATAGACATAGGACAGGGAATTTTTCTCTTTATAAAGGAATAACCTGCTCTACGCATTTAAATACCAAAGTAAGTCAATCAAACTATAATTACTCTAATTGGGACTCCCACAAGGTCTTCGTCTTTAAAACAGTACCTAAAGTTGGGAAGAGGTGAAAAATTCATCTGTGACTTTAAGTATTAAATAATCTGATCAGCCTAAAAAGACAGCTCCAATGCTGCATTAGGAAAACGTAATTCTAAACCATTAGCTCCACTGAATCAGAGTTCAATTTCTTAAGTCAACATATGGGTCCTATTTTTTAACTGCCCATCTGTTTTCCAAGTGAGATAAGTATCAAATACTTTTGTTATGCTTAGGTATCACAGTGATTCAAAATGGGTATCTCAGTTGTGATTTTCATGAGGGGCAAAGAATCAAAGAGTGATATAAATTCCTTTTAATAAAAATGCTTTTCTGTTGAAGAAATGATGGTTGCTTCTTGTGTAACCTTAAGAATGAGATTCTTTCAAATTAAGAAAACACATCCTTCAAGCTTATCATTCTATAAGCTTGAAGCATTTATACTGAAGTGGATGCCATTTGAACGTATACTCATAAGTGAAATAAACCAGACACACATGTGTCTGGTTCATATAGTCTCCCTAGTACAAGAAGCGAAAAGCAGAAATACAAATGGAAACGTACAACAACTGAAATTAATTGAATCCAATAAGGCAAAGTGAATGGCATATGCTGCAAGATACTAATCAGCTTTTCTTCTGGATGGTTAATAACTTAAGTTCACAGATCAAAGTTGGAGAAATAGAAGAGCCACAAGGCCAGCCAACATTTTGGCTCTAGTCTTTCAAGGTTAGTGAAGACTCAGGACATAGGAGAACCTGTACTGCAACATCATGAAACTCAGTGGAGCTCCAAATTTTCTGAACAGGGAGATTATGGAGCCACAGAGGAAAGAGATTGAAGTTCTATAGTGTGCCTGGGAAGAGTCACATGGAGAGAAAACTTTCTCTCAGGCTCTCACAGAGAGCAAACTGGTCAAGCATTGGCCGTGACTCATCCACATGGATGACACAGACAAAGGATCTACAGAATAAGGTACAAGACTACAAGATAAACCCTGAGGGACTTCACTGACTTCATAAGAAATAAAAAGTACATGTGCTGGTATATATAGGTCATGCTCTATTTAGGTCTTAACCATTCAGCAGAAAAGTATAAAAATGAACTATACAATGTGGGGCCATAATAATAAGTTGAGCTGTAAGTGGCTATGATTGACAACTTCTTCGGATAACTCACTATTGTTGTGGAATGCTGGACTGTGTTGGATTGTGTTGTCGAGTTCAAGCACATAAGTTAGTTGAATGACAATGGAGTGCCCATCTTTGACAGGCCTAGCCAAAGTAAGGAGTATATAATGGAAGAATCATGATGTGTGTGTATGGACAGTACAGTTGGGATAGATAACGCTGTGCTTCTACATAATTTTATGAGAGGCAAGATTTGCACTAATGGTGGTTGGACAGGATATTACGTCGGCTTCTAGTACTATGGACAACCACTAGGAAAATAACAAGGTAGAAAGTACTAATTATTGAATTTTTTATGTAATTCTGGTATAAAAAATAAGAAATACAAACAGCTACACTCTCTTAATTTACTGATAAGAGACATATGGTATAATAATGTCTGTAAGTATAATATCATGTATGCACCTTCTATGATACCAAAACATTATGAAAACAGTTTGTAATATATTAATTTATCAAATCCATCTTGTCAAGTTATCTTAAAACTGTCTTATTGATATTTGTACTTCAATAAAACAAAATAAAAAAATATAAAACACATCCTCACTGTTTTTTATAGTAAACAAACTAGTATTTTGGAACCAAGAGTTCCTGTCATCACTCTGGGCTTCTGCATAGAAACTAGTAAAGATTCAGAAATACAGTGATGTGCTTTGAGATTATATATAGCTCATGACACTTAATTTTTGTAAGATAAATTTGATTGACAGAGATTGAAAATTTCAGCAAAACTAATAGAAGAATGGGCGTTGTATATTTCCAACACAAAGAAATGATGTATGTCTGAACCCAATGTACACATACATTGAAATATCAAATTGAACCCTATAAGAATGTAGGGCTAACATGTGAATTTTATATATGCATTTTATATATGAGCAACATTTAACATATTAAATAACATTTAATTCACATATAAAATAAATTTGAAAATATTAAAAAGACTTTGGAAAATGAAATGCACTTTTGCCCTAATGGGGGGTACCCATTACTATTGTAATATCTAATTAAACACTTCCTGTTTTCATTTGATTTCTCAACTCTAAAGTACTACAAGATTATACAAAATTAATAAGAAACAAAGGGAAGATCTTCCCAGAGGTGAATACTTGCATATTTGCTATGGCACACAATAGCAGCGATATATGGTATATGATGTCGATATTTATTTTGTTGTTCCATTTTAAAAGGCGAAGCTTTCCTCAGAGCATATTTTTTTCCTCTTTGTGGTAGCCTCCAGCAGAGTTGTTCGTTTTATACCTGGAAATGACACTGTGTCACTTGGAAACAAATGTATTGGAAATGGTACATATGGAAAGTTTCTCATTCACAATGATGAAAGTGTTGGCTAAGAAGAGTTATGACAAATGGGAAAAAAGGAGTCAAGTATTAAACTGTACTCAGTGAACAAATGTTGTGGTACAACTGAATAGCTATGGACAAGAAGATGTTTGATAAAGAAAGGAGAACACCAATCCTTGCTCCACATTTCTTCATAGGGGAAACCACTCAGTGTACTTACGTAGAAAAGACCAATCTGTTACACTTTTAGTAAAAGAATGAGTTGTCAGTGTTTCAGGTCTAATGATGAGCTGAATACCTCTGTGTCTACACAGGTAGACACCCAGGTAGTTCTGATCCAGTTGGAAGAGATTACTGAATTCACTGAAAGTCTGAAAACTTAGATTAGATAATCCCTCTTGATTTTTAAGCAAGAATGGGGCTCACTCATTGTGCGTTGGTTACTGATCAAAAAATTCCAAGCATTTCAGTGCATATTCTTCTCAGCATGTCCCTGGATTCATAATCAGCAGCGATTTATCTACAGGGCATAGACTGCCTAGAAATTCTTCCCTAGAGTTTACTCAAAACATTATCTTAAACTATGGCTTTATGTATCTTGGAAATGGGATCAGATTACTCCTGAATGCACAGTTGTAAATGTACTTTTGCATAAACGTATTAGTGATAAAATATTAGGTTACCCTTTTATGACATTTTCTGAGCTTTAATTTTTATTTAATTGAAAGTATGTTGGAAATGCTGTAACATTTAGAAGTATGACTCTGTGAAGGGCACACACACTGTATTCTTAAATACATATTTATCCAGAAGACTAAGGATTTAAGACAGCTATGCCAGCTGTTAACACAATTTTATGGGTTTAATGTTGACATGTGAAAATATTAATTTATGCTTCCTCAATTTTTGAGATAGGTGATGACTAGCAAGAGATCAAATCAATTTTTTTTCATTTAAAAGATATACCACAGCATATATTTTAACCAGACATTTCATTACAGCTTTCATCTTATCTCAGCAAACTGACATATCTTGTAAAAAAATAAAGAAAAGCCAAGTTTGAGTTTCTCAAAAATATATTTCTTCTTCTTTCTTAAATGATCAATGAATACTCCTCAGCTTTCAGTTGACAGGCCTAATGTCTTACTTTCTTCCATTTTTAGAGTTAGGTTTAGTTACTAAAAGTTTATTCTTAACTGATTATGATATTTAAAATTACTTTCGTTATGCATACTGAAACATCGTTTAAAGTTAATGAACTTCAAAATGTTGGGAGGAAAGTTTTCAAAGTGTTTTGGTCTTTTCACAAATATAGGAGACAGGAGTTACATTTGACAGATGAGAAAATCATGCATGTAAGACACTGCTTTTCACCAGCATATTAAAGATTTGACCTGAGATTCCCTATCCTGTCCCGAGAGATTCCCTATCTTAGAGCCCAACATTTTTCCACATATTCAATCATGACTCAGGTATAAAAGAATTGTGTTTGTGTGTAGTGTATTTATGGGTTTTCAGGTATTTTTATTGAACATGCACATATATCTTTCAACTGTATATGAGAAGGTATTTCACATAACAAAATTACAACATTGCTACAGAGACCTACATGTCTCTCTCTGTTTTAATTATGAACACAAAGAGCATTATAGTTTAATTTTTATATTCAGTGGCACTACTTTCAGCATTATTGTCCTGTTGCTTCTGCTGTTTCTGAAACTAGTTACTGAGAATAATGTTTCAGAGAAACAAGTTTTGAACATTGAAGCTATGTTGGTCCAAAAGTAACAGCAGATTGTTTCCACCAACAAATTTGATCTCAGAAATAGATGTGAAAATGACAGCAGAAAGATAAACAGATCAATTCAAGGATAAAACATAACAGAAGATAAACTTCTTCAGCATTTAGGGATTTCTGAAGACAACTCATCCAGAGGTGCAGGTCCATGGAAGTAACAAATATTCTTTATCAAATATCCACCAACCCCAGCAAATGCTTTCTGCTGTATATGTAATTTCCATGACTTATATTCACTTTATAGCTTATGTATGCTATCTGTATTATGCATTCTAATGTAGCATAACACATAGAAAAATGTTCTTTGTCAAAATTCAGTGCTACTTTATCCACTATAGTATATCCTCTGAAACATATATGGTTCTTTGTACTCTGTCTCTGACTCAGAACCTAGAAAAGTGTCTGGCTCTTACAGCATTAGTTGAAATGTTTAGTTGAATTCATGAAATGAAAGAAAAGTAGTAACTTATACTCATGCAGGGAAGTATTATAGACTATACAATGTTTAAATTACCTTTTCTTAATCTTTAGTATTGTCAACAAACTGTCTATAACATCATCACCACTTTTTATTTAATAAATGTCATGCTACAGGTCAGAATTGATTTTCTTTCTTCTACTCTTCAAATATTTTGAAGAAACCGTCAAAGTCAATTCAGAAGGAGGGAGAAATAGCCCCAGTGAGATTGTGAATAAATTTTTCTCATTCATGTGATCTCTTTTATTAAAAAGGTCTCCCAGGCTTGGACCCATGAGCCATGCTTAATTAAAGTTATTTGCTTTTAGCATAGAATATGAATTACCCTGGCTCACTCTGAGGCAGAGTCTACTGACAGCTGAGTTGAAATCTGGGGGCTCTGTATTCCATAGCATTTGTCCCTTTGTCCTCAAATGAATTGCTTTAATTAAAATAACTTAATGACCTTTTTCTTGCTCTCTTGGCTATAGGAATTTTTTTTTATAATACTCAGATTTGCCTTTAGACAGAAATATTGCACTGAATTTGTTTCAGTGATATATATATATATATATATATATATATATATATATATATATATATATATACATACATATAAAGTTTGGAAAGTTTCTTTTTTAGAAATTCCTGTTTATGATGACTGGCTATTTTAGAGAAAGTCTGCTTTTGATAATGTGTTAACACCACTGATTTAAACACACTTCAAACTAGGGCAACAGTAATGTCTTCTTATAATTCAAGTCTTTTCCACTTAGCACAGTGTTTGTGCATTAATAGGACTTAAGGTACATTGACAAATGAAAAGAAATTAATCTAATGATCAGTTATTCACAAAAAGTTTCAGGGTGTTTTGTTTTGTTCATGGTCTCACTAAGCAGCTTGTAGAGATCGTCCCGATTGCTGCCTCCCTAGTTCTGGGATTACAGGAGTGAGCCATCGTGCCTGAACTCCATCGCTGGCGCAGCTCGCCCATGGATGGGCCGACGAAGCATGCAGTGCCAGGGATCGAATCCTGAGCCTTCCAATTACCCCAGCAAGCACTTAGTCCGTTAAGCTATATCACCAGACCTTTAAGGGTTTTGTTCTTGTTTTTAATGTATTTTTGTGTAGGGTCTCACTATACAGTTTGGACTCTTAGTGGTCCTCCAGTTTTCAGTTTCCACAGTGCTGAGACTAAAGTCTTGCCCTGCCACGCCTAGATTTACAAACAGTTTTAAACTGATTTTATATTATTGCAATGTAGAATAAACTGCATTGAAAAACTATTTGAAGTAAAAGTATCTTTTAATATTTGAGATACGGCTGCTCAAAATAACAAGGACTGCTAGATTTAGCGAAGATGTAACCAGGCACTCATTCAACCACAAGTATTTATCGAGCCTCACAGTATAGCTGGCAATTTGCTTGGTGTGCAGCAGAGCGGTGAACAAAGCCTTGTTTTCTCTCTTTAGAAGTCCTACGCTCTCATGGGAGGAACAGGCACTAATCTGAAAATCACATATGTAACAAAATATTTATATCTATGATAAGTTTGGGAAAGAAACATTTATTCAACAGAATTCAACCTAAGTCCAATGCATTAGTCAACAGATATTTTGTATCTTAAAATGATTCAATCTTTTGTGTACAATATAGCCTTTTAAAGGAGCAAGGATTGGAGACAGCCTACTGGATGTGAGGTTCCTGCCACAGTCCGCATGCTGGTAACTTGGTAACTTGGTCTCCAGTGTCTTGTAAAAGACCTGGAGCTACAATGTGCCTAGAAAAACTGGAATGTTTGTATCAGGTTTACTAAAAAGCATTTAAAAATCAAATGTGTGATAAATTATATTCAATCTGTTCCCATTGCTGGGACAAAATGCCCTATCTCCATAACTTATAGGAGAGCTTTCTGTGGTTTGTAGATTTCAGCAGGATTCTGTGTGAAGTTGGCTGACTCTGAGGACAAAGTTGCGGCAGAAGAGGATGGCAGAGAAAGACAGGTCACTCCATGGAAGACAGGAAGCAGGGAGAGAGTAGAGGATAGGACGAGGAGGACTCTGCAGGTCCTGCCCCCTGACAGCCACCTACGTGGCCAGCACAGGTTCAGCTCTGAGGAATCCACTGAGGAGAAGAATTTCCTCATCATCATCCAATCACCTTCCCAACACAGGAAAATTTAAGACCACATTTTATAACTATCTAAGCAATAATAAAAAATAAAGTTTTCAGCTTTGAACATGCTATACTTGGCATAGCTATAAGAAATCCAAGAACAAATATGGAGGAGATGTCTTTGTTTATACAAACCCATGCACATCTACTCATATATGGGCCAGCAGCTGACATGAGAGATTCATACTGGAGTTGATATTTTGAGAATTAACAGTTTATAAATAATTATGTATAGCAAAGAAGACAGAACTTCAGGCAGGGCTAGAGGAAATCTGTGGTTATATATACACTATGGAAAGAAATAGCAGGACACTTTAATAAGCTGCCACTCAGTGTTCTGAATATTGGGGCTAAATTATAGGATAAATGGATAAATTTTATATTCTTTTCATAAGTGAATAATATAAAATTTATGTATGTAAGTACATCCCAAGAATCACATCACGATGAAATAAAACTTCAAGCCAACTTATGATATATATATATATATATATATATATATATATATATATAATCTCCTCTTTTCAACACATCATGTTGATTTTCTGTAATAATTTTAATTTTGTGGCAATCGAATGCTTGCTCATGCAAACAAAATAGAAGTAACAGAGCTGACATCACCAAGATATCTAAATAGGCTGTGTTGCAGTTCCATTCGAAACTGGAGATGTAGCTCAGTTGTAGAGCTCTTGTCTAGCATACATGAGTTGCTGGGATCAAGCCCAGTAATGTAAAAAATGGACACTCAGGAAAGATAGTCTTCTGGCTTTCAGAACAACTCTACATAGAAAAGCGATGTTGTGCACCACGTGTTCCATGCCCTGCACAATTTCTACCTTAAAATATGGAGCCATCTCTGTGTGCTGCTGCCTTCCTTGCTCACTTTGAACCTTGATAAATTTCAAACTTTGTCCTCTTATTCATGCTTTATTAACCACACTTTGCAAAAAGCTCTGCATGCTGCTCATTCAGTATATAATTGTTGAATGTATGACTACATGGATCATTGATATAAACAACCTCCAGAAATAACCTAAGAGTTGACCATTGATGAGAACCTCACAGACTTCAATGGTGCTATATGAAAGACATGATTTATTAGAATAAAGTCTACATGTCCCAGCCTAGTGCCTGGATAAAGGCATGGGGTTGCAGGGTACCAGAGTTAGGAAACTTTACAGAGTTTACAGAGTTAGGAAGCTTTGCATAAAGTTTATGAAGTTGAGAGAGCTGTGCACTTGATGTGCAGGCTGTGGCTATGTCACAGAACAGAAAACAAAAGACAACTAATGCTAAGGGGAGGTATGTGTGGAGGGGAAGATGGCAGGTTTGAGATGAAGTTGGCCTTCATCATCTATCTCTTCTAAAGACATATTTTTGTAGGATGTCCTAGAAAGAAATGCCTCAAAATCTTTCTTCTTTTGCTTTTATTCCTCTTGTGCTACAAAGGAAAGCAATGGGAAAATGAGTCTGTAGTTTCTTTTTCTTGTCTTTTTTGTTTTTTTTTTGGTGGAACTGGGGCTTGAACTCAGGCCCTTTTGCTTGCCAGAGAAGTACTTATTCCACTGAACTACCTCCCCAGCCCTTAAAATATTTCTTTCTTCCTTTTTTTTTTTGTCTTTGAGTTCACTTTGTAACCCAGGGTGGTCTCGAACTCACAAGGATCCTTCTGCCTCAGCCTCCAAAAGGCTGGGATTACAGTCATGTACCACCAAACCAGATTTATAGTTTCAAATATTATAAATGTAAATGCCACTCAGAGATGACATATAAATGAATATCCTTAATGTCAAGCTTTCTTCAACTATGTGGGTACTTTTTTTTCTTTTCTTTCCTTATTTTTGTGGTATCTGGAATTGAACTCAGGACGCTGAGCCTGCCAGACAAGTACTTATTCTACTGAGCTATCTCTCCATATGTGGGTGCTTCTTGAAAGAAGATTTTTGAAACTTCTTATTCTTAGAAGTTTCTATTGAATTTCTTTTTAAGGGTGATTTTTTTTAAATGTATTTGGTACAAGGTTTCACTAAGCAACTCAGATTCATAGTGATCATCCTGTTTTCAGCCACCTTAATGCTAGGATTACAGGTATGCATCACCGAGCCAAGACTACCACCCTGGGACTTAGGTAATGATCAGATCAGAATGTGCTAGGGCGGGGCCAGCACTCCATGCGGTACCAGGGATGGAACTCCAGTCCCTGGTCTTGCCTAAGCAGGTGCTTAGTCCACTGAACTTCTATCTATCTATCTATCTATCTATCTATCTATCTATCTATCTATCTATCTATCTATCTATCTATCTATCTATCTCTATCTATTACAAGGTCTTGCTATGCAACTCAGACTCATAGTGATTCTCCTGTCTCAACCTCCCCAGTGCTGGCATTACAGTAGTGCTTGAATGCAGTATTGGGATTGAATTCATGTCCTTGTGCTTTCCAGGCAAGCACTTAGACTGCTGAGCTATCCTCTACTTTCTTTTTTTTTCCATTTATTTTTATTTTATTAAAATACAAATGTCAATCAGACAGTTTCAAGACACCTTAACCATACAGAGTCGATGAATTAATACATTGCAAACTGTTTTCATAACGTTTTGGTACTGTA